>CM022946.1:126251072-126355550 GCA_012931725.1 Litsea cubeba
TGAAGGTCCTTGTCACAAAGGCATGTTCTCTCAACGCTCGACTGGCAAAATGGTCCATCCTTCTGTCACAATTTGATATAGGTATGTACCACAAAGGCAATCAAAGGGCAAGCTCTAGCGGACTTCCTCGCAGAGCATCCATTGCCTAAAGATTCTCCGCTCAGGATGATCTCCAGACGAACCAGTCTACATGTGGAGACTTTCTCACAAAGTGCCTCCTGGGACATGTACTTTGACGGTGCAACCAGGACGAATGAAAAAAGACAGCTGATCTCGGGGAGTTGGCATCCTTTTGTTAGCCCAGACAAATACATGATTCCACAGGCTTTCTCGCTACTGGAACCATGCACAAACAATGCAGCTGAATATCAAGCTCTGATCTTAGGATTGGAACTCGCCATCGAATCCGGTATCACCATGGAAGTCTTTGGAGACTCTCAATGATCGTTAACCAGATGAATAAAAAATTTGAAGTCAGGAAGCCAGATTTGTTGCCCTACTACAACAAGGCACAATCACTTCTGCAAAAAGTTTGACATCTGTCACATCACCCCATTCGTAGAGGTGAAAACATACGTGCAGATGCCCTAGCCGGACTTGCCGCATCCATGGCATCCAGGAAGGGGAAAACATGCAAATCACAGTGTGCGAAAGGAGAATCCTTCTCCTCTTAACACACCACCAAGCAGTTGCTGAATTCCACCAAGTGGTCGGAAGTCGGCTCAATCCTTCAAACTTCAATCGGCGACTGGAGGGATCCGTTCATTGATTACATTATGTTCGGAATCCTACCTGAAGATCCAAAAGAACGGGTAAGCATCCAAGGCGAACCCCAAGCTTCCATTTGATATTCCTTCAGAAATCCTTTACAGGAAATCCTTCAACGGAGTACTTCTACGCTGCTTGTCACAACAAGAGGCTGAAGAAACACTCAAAGAAGTTCATGCTGGTCTTTGTGGAGCTCATCAGGCTGGACCTAAGCTATGATCAGATAAAAAGGTTAGGATATTACTGGTTCCCTACCATGGTAGCTGACGCAATGCAATTTGCTAGCGCTGCCAACAATGCCAAGTTCATGGATTACATTCACATGCCTCCAGAATGGCTGCATCCTACAGCGATCTCATGGCCTTTCGAAACACCTGGGGTATGGACATCATAGGTCCTATTTCTCCCCCTTCAAGCAAAGGTCATCGCTTCATCTTCGCCGCTACGGATTACTTCTCCAAGTGGTCAGAAGCATTTGCGTTTAACGAATGAGACCTCATCAGTCCTTCCAGTTCCTACGCACCAACATCATTTGTCGTTTCGGCATACCCAAAAGATTCGCCACGATAACGGACCACAGTTCCGGGATCATCGATTGTATAGGTACTGCGACAAATACAAAATCCAAAGCTGTCCTTCGACTCCATACAATCCGGCAGCAAACGGGTTAGCAGAAGCTTTCAACAAGACACTCTGCAAATCCTCAAAAAAACTGGTCTCTAGTCACAAAAGAGACTGGAGCGAAAATGTCTGAAGCTTTGTGGGCCTATCGAACCACCGTTCGAGGACCAACCCATAGCACACCATTCTCCTTGGTCTATGGATGCGAAGCTTCGTGCCCTTGGAAGTACAAATTCCTTCCTTGAGGGTATCCTTGCAAAATGACATGACTCAAGAAAGCAATGTCAAATTGCGACTCCATGAGCTGGACAATCTCGATGAGAGACGGCTCGAAGCTCAACAAGCATTGAACTTTACCAAGCACGTTATGGCAGGATCTCTCGATAAAAAGGTCAGGCAACCGCCCTACAAAAAGAGTGACTTAGTTCTTGCGGTAAAAAGACCAATGGTCTTCGCTCACAAGTCCAAAGGCAAATTTGAGCCCAAAATGGGAGGGACCCTACGGTCATCGACAAGGTTTTCTCTATGGAGCATAAGCACTCCTAAACATGAAAGGTTGACAGATGTATGCTGCCCATCAACGGCAAGTTCTTAAAGCGGTACTACCCTTGAAGACTTACCCAACTGGGTAAGAGCAATGCCTGTACGACCAAAACGGTTTCCAGGTACACGCTCGCCTAAACCCATCCTTTTTTAGAATTTTCATATCAAATGTTGAAATTTCTAGAAATCTAAAACAATGCTTACTTTCATCGTTTCATTGTTCAAAAAAAAAAATATCCAAGTTTAGGAACCTTTCCCTAACTTTACCAAAGAATTTTCAACCCTTGAACCCAAAATTCAGGTTTGAAACAAAAATCCGGATTCAGGGATTTCCACCCTAGTCCACCCTGCCTTTAACCGCCAAAATGGTTTTAGGTCAAAACTATTGGACCCTCGTGTCTTTAAAACAAAAAAAAATGGTTTTTCAAAAACCGCGAGGAAGCGACGCTTAGTCGATACTCGCACAAATCGGAAGCAAGCGAACCACGTTCGACACTTCCAAAATCGCAGGGAAGCGACATTTCGTCGGTACTTGCAAAATCCAAAACTGGGAGATGCAACATTTCAGTTGATATCCACAACCCAAATTTCAAAGGTTCGAAAAAACCTAAAAAACTGTGGAGACGCAACATTTCAGTTGATATCCATAACCCAAAGGTTCGAGAAAACCACAAATTTCAAAAATCGTGGGGAAACGACATCAAGTCAGTACCCGCAAAACCAAAATTTTTGAAAAAGCAAGGATGCGACATTCCATCGATACTTGCACCCAAATCCGCGAGGATGCGATATTCCATCGATACTCGCAACCGAATGAGCAAGGATGCGACATTCCATCGATACTTGCAAGAACATTCAGCAGGGAGGCGACTTTTAGTCGATACTTGCATTTTTTGAAAACCAAACCGGCTATAAATGCCATCAAAACAGGCTATAAATGCCACAAACCGGCTATAAATGCCATCAAAACAGGCTATAATGCCACAAACTGGCTATCAATGCCACCAAAACAAAACCGGCTATCAATGCCACAAACAAAAAACTTGGATTTAAAAAAAAAAAACGGCTATCAATGCCACCAAAACAAAACCGGCTATCAATGCCACCAAAACTGGCTATAGATGCCACAAAAAAAAACTCGGCTATCAATGCCACAAGAAAAGCTGGCTCTCATGCCAAAATTGGCTTCCATGCCACAAACAAAAACCTGGCTTTCATGCCAAAACAATCACTTGACAAAAGATTTTCACAAAATGACAACCTTTTGATCAAATCCCATTTAGCAATTACTTTTATCACAAAAAGATTCAAGTAAGCGTAGGGATAAATAAATATAAAAAAAAAAGAAAAAAAAAGAGTACCAAAAAAATACATGTGGCACCAAAAAAAAAGAAAGTGTTCACAAGCACTACAAAAAAAAAGAGTACCAAAAAAATACATGTGGTACCAAAAAAAAAGAAGTGTTCACAAGCACTACAAAAAAAAAGTACCAAAAAAAAGAAAGAAGGATGGTTTTCTGTATATAGGAGCTCAATCAAAAATGGTCTCCAGCCAAGAGTTCAGCTCCTTAAGCAAGCTTTTGGCCTCATCCGTCAAGGATTCCAAGGCACGCTTCTTCAAGAACCTGCCATGAGATGCTGGGGTGGGCTGTAACCCTTCTTTCGCACTGGGAAGCTTCCCTCGAGCGGTTTTCCATTGTTTGTTCTCATCAGACTTCCTTTTAAGAACTCGATTGGCATCCGCAACTCGGTGAATCAGAGCAGTCTCCCTTTCACGAGCCTCTGTTATTTCAGTCCACTTGGCAGTGACTTGTGCCTGCAGATGCTCAAGACGTTTCCTGGCCTCATCGGCCTCCCTATCAAGGATGTTAAGGTCATGTGTCAGCCCAATGATGGTTAGCTCTTCTAAGTTCCTCTCTCGGACTGCCTGCTTCTTGCTTTCTGTAGCCTCATCCAGGTTAGATTGAGCCTTATCCGCAGGGTCCAAGAACATCTCCTTGAAGAACTGATCGTCAGGAAAACCCATGGTCTCAAACCACTTGTCACCCAGCTCAATGATCCTATTAACGATCGCCCTGGCATCTGTGACATCCAGACCAGCCTCTTCAGCATCACCGAGAATCTCACGCACATGCTGGATCATGCTAAATCCGACTTCCAAGTGCCCAGAAAAGAGAGTCTCAATCCAAGAGCTCAGAACTCGCACCACCACCTTCTTCGCAAAAAGAAGAGATGGCCCAGCTGAAGATTCGCCCAACTCCGTTGGTCGGCCGCTCATGTCATCATCTGTTGAAAGAGTAACAAAAGAACTCTTTCCAGTTGAAGCTGCTCCTGCTCGGGAAGGAATCTCAGCGCGAGGAATCTCCTCAACATTGTCAGAATTGGTCCCAGGAGTCTCTAACTCTGGATCAACCTCTGGCATCCCTTGCTCTGGAAGCGACGGACCCTCCTCTGTCACTTCAAAACCCGCCAAAAGAAACACAAAAAGGTATGAATATAATCCTGTTTGAAAATCATTATCAGTATTATAACTACAAAATACCTTCTTCGACGACTGGCGGAACACTTTCTTCCTCCATGAACTCATCGGAAGCATCATTAACATTTGCACCATCGATGGTTCAAAGTCATCAGAACCCTGTGGCAAGTCAGCTGACCAAAAAGAATGTTAGCAAACCGAGTCACAGACACAAAAAAAAAGAGCAAAAGAAGTCGTACCAATTGGAGATTCTGGATTCACTCCAGAGTCCCTCGGTTCTTCTTCAGGTGCCTCGACAGGATCCGTCACCACCTCATCGGTTGGGACCTCATGCATCACCAAGTCTCCTCTGCTAAAAAAAAAAAAAAGAAAAGCAGAAACAAGAAGCAAATCAGAACATGGAAAAAATCCCATGAAAAGAAATGGAAAGAGAAAAAGGAAGAATCATACCTTCACCGACGGTCTCTTCTTCTCGACTTCTCTTTTCTGGAGGCTCGTCAGCATCCACTGGCACATCCTCATCGATAGTAAGAGGAACTTCCAAGTCAGGAGAGTCCTCATACTGCCCCTTGCTGTGATGATGACTCCTCCCCCTCTTACCCCGGCGGGCTCGCTTCTTAGAGGAACCTGCCCCACTGTCAGAGTCAGGTTTCCCACTTGACTCCTCACTGGATCGTCTACTCTTGCCAGTAGACTCCACGGAAGCTTGCCTCTGTGCCGCTTGCATCCAAGCGCCAAGTTCGGCTTCCTCCTGTTCTAGCTGCTCTAAAGCCTCATCAGGTATTTCTCGAACAGCTTCAGAACCAATGACGCCCTGGTCACCGAGAAAGCCTATCTTGTGCTTCTCTCCAGAAAGGAAGGCCCAAACTTCCTCTCGCCGGACGCCATCCGACTTTCCAAGGCCCTTTCCAGATGCCAGCTTCACATCAAGCTCCTTCTTGGAAAGCCCCCGATATGCCGAAAAGCTCTCCGCGAACCACTTCGCAAAGCCGGCAGTCCGGGAAGTCAGCAACACAGGATAAGAAATCATGGCTGTAGTGTCTTCAGCACTATAGAAAGCCCATGCATTTCTCCCGTCCTGTAAGCCTCCAAAGCGCTTCACCATACTTGAAGGCGCTCCAACAATGCCTTGAGAAAAGCCCAGCTGCAAAGCAAAGCGAGAGGGTACATACGGCTGGATGTCGACGAAAAGATGTCTACGGTACACCATCGTGCCGACACGTATGCTGAAAAGCCACTCTTTCTCTGCATTCGTCAAGGAATAATGCCTTCCCGACCCCGCCCTGGTAGAGTCTCGGGAGGCACCAAAATCAAAAGCTTTCTTCCGCAATTCCGGAGAAAGCTTCACTGAAGACTGCCCCATCTCGACGTCCCTGAACCGTCGGATCCTCATGCGGGCAAACAAAAGTGATTCGGACACGGCTTTGCCCTTAGCCAGTTCGAATCATCAGAGGATCATCATCCTGTGCAGCACCCAGCCGATGGAAGCCAGGACAGTGGTATACATACCACGAATAAAAGATATGGGCTGAAAATACCCTATTCATGGGAAGCCCAAGCCGAACAAAAAAAGCAGCAGCCTGCAGTTCGGTACACAGGTAGGAGTAAAGAGCTGGCACCAAAGCAAGCTGCTCTCCAAACGCCTTCTGGCAAGCCGGAAAAAATACAATGCGGCCTGATGTGCGTTCCATCTCCTCCAGCAAAAAATAGCCTCACCAAGCCAATAAGTGAGGTAAACAGCGAGATCTCTCCGCAGTGCAATGTCAGGACATATGGCGTTTGTACTTGCACAGAAATCTCTCAACTCTTCTTGCATGGCCAAGATCTTCTTTGAACTTGGATCCTGAGCTCCGGCTTCTTAGGTCACGCTATCAGAAGACTCCCTGCTATCAGAAAAGTTGGGGAATGAAGAGCTAAAACTCTTCCAACTGCTGGATCTAACTTTCAAACCCCCCTTCTCCTTCAAAAAATCATAGAAGGCGACGAGCTGAAAGTATAGAAGCCTGAACTCCTCAGACTGCCCCTCGAGGACGCTGTCAATCGGCATAAACTCCTCATAGAGTTTGCCAAGGATGGGCAATCCAGTAATGGCGCTCAGCTCCTTCAAAGAAAAACCAATCTCGCCATTCGTCACAACGAAGGTATTGGTTTGTGGGAGGAATGACTCCAGCATAGCCATGAAGGCCTCATCGGAAAAGATCACGGTCTCCCTAAAGGTGCGGACCGCATCAAAAATTCCGGCTTCCTTCAAAACGGCGCCACCAATCAGCAGGACGCGATCAGTCCACGACTTCCACTTGGAGTCAGCATTGAAACGGCCTCGAAGTCGAAAAGGCTTGATCCAATTGCTGCCGTCACCGCTGAAAATACCAAGGCCCACCGGTCTCAAATCGACCGACGGATAATCAGAGCCCTGATAGCCGCTGGATGGCATCAACAGGTCCATGTTAACAGGCGACCTCTCCGTATATCCATGAGAACCGCCAACAAAAACCCCGGTCTTGATTACATTTGTCCTTCTCACCCAGCTTGGAGGATCTTCCCTCTTAGCGCACGTGGGGGCAAGGCTCAGAATCGAGACGGTGCGATCAAACGTCGACCGAGTAGCAACAGTCTTCTTATCACCATCTGCTGTGAAAGAAAAGTGAAAACATCTCCTCTGGTATGTCATGTCATCAGGGACTGCATCACCAAAGAAGAAGGTAGGCTTGGGCAAAACGCTCTGATCTTCCATCACCCATGGACGACTGCTTACCATGATCTTATAGAATTCCTCTCCCTTGAGAGCGATCAGTCGCTGCCTCATCTCATCTCTGTTGAGGGAGTCACACTCTTCCAGATTTTTCTCAACATACTGGACCTTCTCAAAAGCCTGCTGAACGGCCGGATTAGAAGATCTAGAAGATCGACGAGGTATGCTTGTAGCAGGCTCTTTACCCTTGTTCGCTCTGGAGGAACCACCTGAAAAGGATGGAAAAGAAAAAGATCAAACATCAAAATGACAGAATCTCGCTAAAAAAAAAATCTGGCGAAATTTTGACATGATGATGGGGCAATTTCGAGGAAAATGAACTATCCCGAAAGAAATAAGAAAGCTTGAAGATGGGCTCAACATCGCTGCGAGCTCCGAAACTCCAAACTTTCAAAACCTCAAAGTCTCCACAAAATCAGGAAGGGCTCAACATCACTGCGAGCTCCAAATTCCCAAATTTGCGAAAACTTTCAGGTATGCTATCACATCATGCTACAAATTTAATTTACAATTGAATGCATGCATGAACATCTAGGTTTGCCAAAAAAAAGGGGCATTATCATGATGACCAAAAAGGAAAGAAACTTTCTCAAAAAAAAAGAAAGAAGAAAAAAAAAAACAAAAAGAAAAGAAACTTTCTCAAAAAAAAAAAGAGGGAGAAAGAAAAAGAAAAAAAAAAAGAAAAGAAACTTTCTCAAAAAGAAAAGGAGGGAAAGAAAAAAAAAAAAGAAGAAGAAGAGGGGACTGGCCCACAGGCCGTGGCCCATTGGCCACGTGGCCGTACGGCCAGATCCGTACGGATCTGTCCGTACGGCCCACAAAAAAAAAAAAACAAAACAAAAAAAAAGAAAAGAAAAGAAAGCAAAAAAAAAAAAAGAAAACGTGTGAAAAAAAAAGAAGCAAACACGTGAAAGAAAAAAAAAGAAAAAGAAAAGAAAGCAAAAAAAAAAAAAGAAAACGTGTAAAAAAAAAAGAAGCAAACACGTGAAAGAAAAAAAAAGAAGAAAAGAAAAAAGAAACAAAAAAAAGAAAGAACTTTATTTTTCCTACAATGGAGTTTTCTTGAAAAAAGGGAACTTACTTGAAGCCATTGATGGAGAAGAAGAAGAAAAGTCTTGAAGATCTTGAAGAAGAAGAACTCTTGGTCTTGAAGCCCTCTTGAGATTATTGCAAAAGAAAGTAATAAGAGCAAGAGATCCAACCTTCTCCTTGCTTCTATAGAGGAGAGCAAACCAAAGAAGGAAAGAAGAAAGAGGTAAGTGTTACTAATTAGTAACCTTACCAAAAGAAAGAGATTAGAAAGATTCTTTCCCAAAAGAAAGATATCTTGAAGGATTTTCTCCCAAAAAGAAATCGATGACGGATTCTTTCCCAAAAGAAAGATATCTTGAGATATCCTATCCCAAAATAAAGGGATCATGAGAGATTTTCTCCAAGTAAAGATATTCTTAGATATTCTCTATCCAAATGAGATATTTTTGGATATTCTTTACAAAAATGACACCATATGAGATCTAAGCCATTTCAAAAGCTTAAGGTCCCATGGGTTAGCCCATATGAGCCAGGTTTGACCACCTAGGCACAAAAAAAAAAAAAATTTATTATTTTGGGCTTTTAGTCAAAGAGAAATCCCTCTTACCAAGAGCATAGAAATATGGTTCCATGCCTCTTTTGAGTTGATTGGACCATACAAAAGAAAATTCCAAGCCCCATGAGCTTCCAAAAATCAAACCATCCAGCCTCATCTACCAAATTGAGCCAAAATCTTGAAATTGACATTCCACAAAAATCAAACCAAATCCTGGTCCCCTAACTTGCCACATACAGCCTGTTAGGTCACAAGACCAAAACCAAAAACCAAAACCTGATCCCCTAACTTGCCACATACAGCCTGTTAGGTCACAAGATCAAAACCAAAATTGATCCCCCAACATTCCACATACAGCTTGTTGGGTCACGCGATCAAAACCAAACCCGACCCCCTAACCTGCCACATATAGCCTGTTAGGTCACAAGGTCAAAACCCAAATCCACATCCCTGATGTCATCTTCAAAACTTTGCCTCGAGATGGTACGTGATCCCTTTCACTACCATAAAATTCCCCTGGAAGCTCAAAAGGCTACAAATACCAAAAAGAAAGACTGCTCAAAGACTCTTGGTCAAGTCACAGGCTCTCCTTCAAAAATCTCTTCGAGGCACATCGACTACAAAAGTTTAGCAACTCGTCGCTGTACCTAGAGGGGGCATTTGTTGACACCAAAAATGTCACTTTGCCTCTTCAAGATCCAAAGGGCTACATGAAGTCGCAACCTGCCATAAATAGGCAATGCTGCTTCCAAAAATCAAATCTTGTCAGAATCAAACAAAAACTGCAAGATTCTTCCAGACAGCCAAAAGAGGAGTACACAAGAAGTTTCGGGCCATTTCAAAATCATTTGGCCTAACTTCGCTTCTCCGACAGCCGAAAAGGAGCTCTCGGCGGCAAAAGCATCGGAGACACCAAATCTTCGATCAGGGCCGATGGATGGTCTCAAAATACTTCCAAAAGGCTCCGCGTCAAGTTCCGAGTCAAACCGACAACGTTTGACCCTACATCAACCCTCGAACAGCTAAATCAAGCCTCTCGGCGGCGAGAACCACCGAGGCCATTACTCATCAGATAGAGCACATGGACGGCTTCAAAATGCTTATAAAGGGCTACACGTCAAATTTCAGGTCATTTCCACAACATTTGACCATAGTTTGACGCTCGGAAGCCAAATCAGGCCTCTCGGCGGCAAAGCTCTCTAGGACCATGGTTTCCAAGACAGAGCCTATGGATCATCTTAAAATGACTCCAATAGGTTCCCTGTCAAATTTCAAGTCAATCGGACATCGGTTGACCGCACATCAAACCGCGACATCTTCATCGCGACAAAAAGCAAGTCTACTGGTGATAGGACCCCAAACGGCTTCAAAACTCAAACAAAAGCCTATGGTTGGTCTTATTTATTGCTCAGGAGGCTTCACACCAAATTTCAGGTCATTCCGACATCGTTTTACCCAGTTTCAGCTTCTGACGGAAAATCGGCAGCTCTGCGGGACAAAGTCTTCGGCTTTCTCAGGAAATTGGAAACTTTGCAAAATTAAAATGCAAGGATTTTCATCAGGTTCCCTACAAAGAAATCAGGCCAATAAATGGTCAAAATGTCAAGGAAAAATACAGAAGGAAAAAGAATCGAAAAACAGCAAAACCGGACACAAAACGGGACACAAAGGGGGGACAAGCCCCCCAGGGTCGCAGACCCCTGCGACCCTGGCAGGGCCCTGCGACCCTGGCCCAAGGTCGCAGGCCCCTGCGACCCTGGGCCAGGGTCGCCGGCGACCTTGGAGCCCGGGGTCGCCGGAAGGCCCCGGAAACCCCGGTTTTCACCGTTTTTTCGCGATTCGAAGAGCCCAGCCTCTGCTACTTTCCAAAATTCATGCTTTTGAGACACCAAGTCCTCTGACATCCGTCCAAAACACGCGTCAATCATCAAGAGTATCGAAAACAATATTGATCGCCACCCGGTCAACCAAAAAAAGTGTGCTTTCTACCCGACCGATCGAGAAATCGACAGGACAGATGGCACCGACCCGCTGTTGGCAACAAACACCTGAAATTACATAGTCATCTGATGTCGATCTACATGAAGATCCATCGATGATCATCGACAGAAGAATCCCAAAAGACGTGGCACGGCCCGCGACTCTTCAGCTGCTCGGCGACCACTTAATGCGATTAATTGACTAGCTTTATTACAGTCATTAATCCATTTCTTTGGACGGCCCAATCAGAAGCAAGCATTCGGGAGTTACAAGTCAAGAGATTCATGGCATTTAATCCATGAAACTCCTCCCATCATGGCGATTAAAGGCGATTAAATGCCCTCAATCTCCTCCGGCCAATCAGAAGCCAAGAAAAAGGAGTTACAAAATAAAGAATTCAATTCTGTAACTCCTCCCTTTATGTAGCTTTATGACAATCAAAGCTCATAAACCCTCCTAAATGGCCACCTAAAAGCCTATAAATAGGAGAGCTCTCCAAGAAAGAAAAAATCACAGATCATCAGAAAAAAAAAGCACAAACACACAGACAGACAGAAGCACAGAAATCCAGAGAAAAGAAAAAAGAGAGAAAACTCTGCGGAAGTTCTACACCGGCCACCGCAACAAGGTGACAAAAGTCCCTTGGGGGTACACCCCCCAAGGTCCTTGCCTTCTCCTTCTGCCGCCAATGGCTTAGATGTGGCTTTTCAGCCCGTCTACTCGGCTTTTCATTGGATATAGGACCTTCTTTTGGTCTTTGTCCTCTAAAAACCTGAGGTTATAGCCAAGCCAAGCGAATCAATAGCATCCTCTGTTCTCATCTGCATGGATGATGGCGAAGCCCACATATGGCTTGCGACCGTCAATCTAAACGGGTCCCCCACAATCTCCTGAGAAGTTAGATCCTCCTTTTCTTGCTTTTCATTGTATTTTGTATTTTTTCAAAAGAGACAAAAATCACAATTCTTGTCTTTCATTATTGATAAGGATTGTAAATCGGCTATAAACGCCAAAATCGGCTATAAACGCCAAAAATCGGCTATAAACGCCAAAATCGGCTATAAATGCCAAAAAAATCGCCTTTCACGGCAAACCAAGAAAAATGTCTCTTTTCTTAAATATATGTGCAATGGAAAACTTGAAGGAAGTTGATTTCCTTTTTACTTGCGAAGGTTGATCTCCGGATCACCACTTGCAATTCCAAGTAAAAATAGAAAATCTGGCACACCCACACAAAAAAAGAAATGTTGATGCACGCCCCTGCCCCCTGGTTACGAAAGGGTCGGAACCAAACGGACTCCCACGTCCGCCGACCTCGGTAGGAACCGAGCATTGGAGCGCGGTCCATCAGCAGGTATGTTCTTACTTTGTTTTTACATTTGGAGACCAAATGTCTTTAACGAGGGAGGAATGTGAGGCCCCACCCCTAGTGGGCCCTCAATTTGAATTTGAATACTATATATTAGCCTAAGTATTTTTAATTATACTAATTATGCGGTTTAGATAAGGGTAGTGATGTATTTTCCTAGGTTTAGTCTAGTTGTGTAATTAGTAGAGTCAATAGGGTGTCTTTTGTTAATTTTTAGAGTTAGTTAGTTTGTTAGAGGCCCTAGCTAGAAATTTGTGTTTACTATAGGGGGTTTGCACCAAAGAATCTTCTAGAAGCCCACTTAAAGACCTAAGTACCCTCTACCCTAACCCTAATCCTATTCTAACCCCAAGGGCATTTTTGTCCCTAACCTAAAAACCCAACCTATTTAAACTAAACCCTCCCTGCCCAGGCAATCACTGTTCATATCCTCTCTCTCAATTCCTATCTCTTTTCTCTCTTCTTCTTCCCCACTTCTCTCCAACGAGCCCTCATCTTCCCTCCAGTTCCTATCTCTCTCCCTCTCTCTTTCTCTCCCCAGAATTTCCAATAGAAGGCCAACCCCAGACTGATCTGCAACGGAGGAGCCCTACTGTTGAAACCCATGGTTACTAATTTGTTCTCTGTTGTTTTCTCTCTTTTCCTTCTACCTTCAATTGATCAGGCAAGTGCCCTATGCTGATAGTCTGGATTGCATGTTTTCTTTCTTTGATTTGCAATTACAATTCCAATTGCTATATGTACATGTTAGATCATTATTGAGCCTGTCTGTTGGTTTTTCTTTGGCCATTGATGGATAAGGTCACCTCATTTGGATGATCAATGGTCCGGTTGATGGATGGTTGATATAGAAGTGATTTTTCTTCTTTGATTATGTTTCTGTGATGGTTTGAGGAGAAGTCCAGGGGGATTGGGGTCACTGTACCAAATTTCTGGATGGGGGAATTGTGAAAACCCATCTTGCTGCGTCGAGACTGGGACCGAGGTGGGACCACCTTTGGTAAATCAGGACCCCACATCTGTTTGAGGGGCCCTGGGCGACCATGAGGGTGGATTTTGATCTAATCTGATCAAGCATGGGAAAGTGGTCCAGTGAATTTGTGGGGCCTGGGTAGATCCCTGATTTCAGACCTGGTCTAGATATAGGATCATGAAATTCTCCTCAAACCCAGAGCTCAGCGATGGCCGAGCTCAGCATTGATCTAGCTCAACGATGGTTGAGCTCAGCATTGACAGAGCCCAGCGATGGCCGAGCTCAGCATTGACAGAGCTCAGCGATGGCCAAGCTCAGTACTGGCCGAGCTCAGCGATCGCTGGATACAACACTAGCCGAACTCAGTGTTCTACCGAGCACAATGCTCAGGTTGAGATCCGCGTTTTAGCCGAGCTCAGTGTCTAGGCCGAGTTCAGTGTTATGGCCGAGCTCAGTGTTTTACTGAGCTTAGTGCCAGACCGGGCTCCGTGCTTAACCGAGCTAAGAGCTTGACCGACCTCAATGCCTGGCTGAGCTCAATGCTTTACTGAACTCAGCTGAGTGACCGAACTGAGCTAGGCACTTTGCCGAGCTAAGCTGGGTGACTGAGCTGAGTGTTCAATTGAGCTCAAGTGCTTAGCCGAACTCCGAGATGGATTCCGAAAAGGCCGGATTCCAACAAGGGAGACTAGAACCTGGGACATTCCCTTCAGCCAGAATTCTTAGTGTGCACGGCTAACTACCCAGGCCAGGGGGTTAGCCGAACTCACAGGAAGTTCTGGACAATCAGGCTTTACCTGTAGGGTGTTGCTTCTCTGATCCCAGTGTGCCGAGCTGACCGCCCAAGCCAGGAGGTCGGCTGAGCACACTGTGTACAGTGACACTTCCCAGATTCTAATTTCTATTGTTGCAATCATATGTAGGACCCATCGACCATCCAAATAGACTTCCATCACTGTGCCAACCACGAGTCAATGGTGTGGCTCTACCTTGACTCGTGGGGTCCACTAATTAAGGTATAGGTTATGTAATCTAAGATGATTCGACCTTTATACGTTACCAAGTGATGCACATAACTTCTGAGCACCAAACACAGTATTCTTTAGCATCTGTAGTTTCACTTAAAGATCGAATTACCTGAGATAGACCTGAATCTGAAGTGGATCATTTACTTAGGTTGGACTGTTGATATCTCCCATTGATCTTTGTACTTGGAGATTCATCTCCCTCATATTATTACTATCACTCTATTGTCCTTATTATTGCTTATACCTGTTAATTAAATGGAAAATGGAGGACCCGAACCTAGGACTACTTAGAGGTGACCCGGTAATATGATTGGTGTTGAATGAATCTGGTAGCGACTCATGGATTATGTCAATCTGCGATTCTACATCAATCGCGGCACCCAGTATATCCAACTCATTCAATGAATCTATCATCTTAAGCATGTGGTCCGGTACTGGTGTACCCTTAGCCATCTTGGTGCTTATAAGCACCCTCATAGCTGCCTGCCTAGCAGGCCTGCCCTGTTCTGCAAACATCTCCTTTAAGTTCAATATCATATCGTATGCAGTCTTAAAGGATTGATGTTGGTGTTGCAAAACACTAGACATGGATGCCTGAATATAACATCTGGCCATCTCATCGTCTTTGATCCATTTAGCATAAAGGTCTTTCTGTTCCTGTGATGCATCTGGCATAGGCTCATCAAGGGGGGTTGTGGTAAGGACATATTTGTATCCTGAAGCAGTCAGGACAATATCCAGATTTCTTTTCCAGTCCACGTAGTTGGATCCCACCAACTTGTTCTGGTTGAGGATGGTCGCAAGTGGATTGAAAGTATTCGAATTCATGCTGAATAAATTAAAGCACATAACCAGATATTCAATAAAAGAATATGAATGACATTAAGATTTAGTATTCTACCATATTTATGTGGGAATCCTCATAACCACTAAATTTAGAATACATCGGAATCCCAATCCCTTAGGGCATGCCTCCTAGGGGAGTGCGAATGTCCTTGGATTGGTGCGGATCAAAGTTCGTCAAAATTAGAATTAAGACTAACTATCCATGATCCCCATCATTCATTATTATCTAGGAATCTCATACCAAATAATGTATGACTCCCGATTAACTTTGGTTTCTAAAATACATGATGCAAATCCTAGGGGATACTACATCACTATTTTAGTTAAGTGTGACCCACCAACTAATATTAAATGACAACCGTCATGGGCAGCTCCTCCTAGGAGAGTGAACCCCCACGATGTCTCACCAATACTATCCATTGGAGATCCATATCTAATAACCAGACAAATAAAAGCCCTCCGAAGGAACGGCCACACTCTCGGTGGCGCGAGGCTAATACTTTCCTTACAATGGACCTATGGTGGAAAACCATGGGGATTTCTAAATTTAAATGCCCTGCTCCCACTTAATATTTTAGAATTGAGGATTTCCTTTTTAAGGTATTAAGGCCCACATATAAATATGAACATCAAATCATCTCATGATTGTTGGAATTTGAGATGTACTTGAGAAGTCTTATGAAGCATTGAAGTGGTTAGTATCTCAAGTAATCATTTTATGTTGGAATTATTGTCAACACAATGTCACAAGTGTGGTGTTGATAGTGTGGTATTGATAGAGCTTCAAAGAGAAAACAGAGCTGAAACAGTACAGGAATTCAGAATTCCTGAAGCAGTGTGGTCGGTCGACCGGGGACCCCACGCGGTCGATCGGGAAAGAGAACTCTGCAGAAGAAAGTCCCAGTTAGCTCCCAGTTAATTGTTGCCACAGTGTGTCGCCGGTCGACCAGGGACCCCATGCGGTCGACCGAGCACGGGAACCAGAATTGCGCAGAAATAGAAGTTTTGCACGAAAATTCAGGAATCTTATGTATTTCCTTTGGGACTCTTTCTAAACGAATTCTAACCTAATTTGAACACTCTTTAGGGTTACCATAACCTATATAAAGGCTTGATTGGTTCGTTTTCATGAGTACAGAAGAGAAGAGAGAACAAAACAGAGGAGTTTTGGAGAGAAGAGTGATTGGAGAAGAAGGTACTGCTGTGTGTTGTTGTGCTGCAAGTTTCTACAGCAAGTGTGGACGAGAATGTGCTCATGAAGATGGTGATTCGTCCATAGATAAGTGTCTCTCTTTTTTATGCTTTAAATTTCAATTTGTAAGGGATTGAGAGAGAGAGAGATTGTAGAGGGGAAGGGCTGTAGAAAAGTTCTCTACTTTAATTCTGTAGAACATCAAGTTGGTGCTTGGTGTTAGGGGTTTGGTGATCCTATCTGTTGGTGCAGATAAATTGTAAAGGGAGTAGGTGCTTCCTAGATAGTTGGTGCTATCTGAAACTTAAGGGTTGGTGCTCTTTGTGTTGGTGCGACTAAATAGATTCAGACTTGTTCCGGATCGGTGTTCGGACAGTCTTTGAACCGTGGACGTAGCCTTTTAGTGAACCACGTTAAATCTGGTGTCCTTGGGTGATTTGATTTGCTTTTGTTGTTAAATTGGACCTGTTTTTAAGGAATCACTGATTCACCCCCCCTCTCAGTGATCGCGATATCTAACAATTGGTATCAGAGCAAAGTTTCCCTTGATAAGCTTAATACGCTAAGGGTGATCTCTTGTCAAATCACATGGCATCCAATACAGGGAATAAGAAAGCACCTTTGTTTGATGGTTCTAATTACTCCTTCTGGAAGATCAGAATGCAGGCTTTCATCAAATCACTTGGCTATGATGTCTGGGAGACTGTCAGAGTCGGTTACAATACTGCCATCATACCCACTGATGCTACAACGAAGAAGTTAGCAGACAACGACTCCAAGGCGCAGAATACACTCTTTAGTGGCCTTGTGGACAGCGAGCTGGTCAAAGTAATTGCATGCAACACAGCCAAGGAAATATGGGACAAGTTGAAAAGCATTCATGAAGGAGATGAGAAGATCAAAGAAGTGAAATTGCAAACTCATCGCTCTCAATTCGAGTCTCTTCGCATGGAGGAAAGCGAGAATGTTGACTCGTATATGCAACGAGTGAATGAAGTCACGAATGACATTCGTGGGCTAGGGGAGGAGATTAAAGAACCAGTCATCGTCAAAAAGGTTCTAAGATCTTTTCTTCCCCGGTTTGATTCAAAAGTCTCAGCCATAGAAGAAGCCAAGGATCTGAATGAATTTACCATGGATGAGTTGCATGGTTCACTCACAGCCTATGAGATGCGCATAGGTAAGACGTCTTCATCTGATAGAGAAACGACCTTCAAAGTTCAGAAAAAGGGAAAGAGACTGATGGTCATGATGCTAATACTGATGATGATGAGCTTGAGGCTCAATTAGTTAGAAAGCTGAAGAAAGGAAGCAATGGAAAGTACAAAGGGAAGCTACTCTTTAAATGCTTCAATTGTGGCGGTGTTGGTCACTTTGCTGCGAAGTGTCCGCTGAAAGAAAACAATGATGATGACTCTTATGTTGATAAGAGTAAATGGAAGAAAAATTTCAGAAAGAGGGGCAAAGCAAAAAGCTTCATCAGTCAATATAATGACAGCACGTCTGAAACTTCAGAGGATGATGAATCAGCTGAGGCAACTGAAGCTCTCTTCATGGTTACTGTTGAAGAAGAAGAGGAGCAAGAGCCGGAAGAGGAAGAGGAGGCTGAGGTCAATCTTGAAGAAGAACTCATTGCCGCACTTGAGGAGCCTAGCATGGAACAAAAAACAAGTAAGAAAAATCTGAAACTTCTTCATGAATCTGAAAGTTCAGTTATTGCTTTGAAAACTCAAGTTGAAGAATATAAAAGAATGGTAGAAGTCCTAGATGTTGACACCAAAAATGTCACTTTGCCTCTTCAAGATCCAAAGAGCTACATGAAGTCGCAACCTGCCATAAATAGGCAATGCTACTTCCAAAAATCAAATCTTGTCAGAATCAAACAAAAACTACAAGATCCTTCAAGACAGCCAAAAGAGGAGTACACAAGAAGTTTCGGGCCATTTCAAAATCATTTGGCCTAACTTCGCTTCTCCGATAGCCGAAAAGGAGCTCTCGGCAGCAAAAGCATCGGAGACACCAAATCTTCGATCAGAGCCGATGGATGGTCTCAAAATACTTCCAAAAGGCTCCACGTCAAGTTCTGAGTCAAACCGACAACGTTTGACCCTACATCAACCCTCGGAAGCCAAATCAGGCCTCTCGGCGGCAAAGCTCTCTGGGACCATGGTTTCTAAGACAGAGCCTATGGATCATCTTAAAATGACTCCAATAGGTTCCCTGTCAAATTTCAAGTCAATCGGACATCGGTTGACCGCACATCAAACCGCGACATCTTCATCGCGACAAAAGCAAGTCTACTGGTGATAGGACCCCAAACGGCTTCAAAACTCAAACAAAAGCCTATGGTTGGTCTTATTTATTGCTCAGGAGGCTTCACACCAAATTCCAGGTCATTCCGACATCGTTTTACCCAGTTTCAGCTTCTGACGGAAAATCGGCAGCTCTGCGCTACAAAGTCTTCGACTTTCTCAGGAAATTGGAAACTTTGCAAAATAAAATGCAAGGATTCTCATCAGGTTTCCTACAAACAAATCAGGCAAACAAATGGTCAAAATGTCAAGGAAAAGTACATGAGAAAAAAGAATCGAAAAACAGCAAAAACGGACACAAAACGGGACACAAAGGGGGGAAAACCCCCCCAGGGTCGCAGACCCCTGCGACCCTGGGCCAGGGTCGCCGGCGACCTTGGAGCCCGGGGTGGCCGGGAAGGCCCCGGAAACCCCGGTTTTCGCCGGTTTTTTCGCGATTCGAAGAGCCCAGCCTCTGGTACTTTCCAAAATTCATGCTTTTGAGACACCAAGTCCTCTGACATCCGTCCAAAACACGGGTTAATCATCAAGAGTATCGAAAACAATATTGATCGCCACCCGGTCAACCAAAAAAAGTGTGCTTTCTACCAAACCGATCGAGAAATCGACAAGACAGATGGCACCGACTCGCTGTTGGCAACAAACACCTGAAATTACATGATCATCTGATGTCGATCTACATGAAGATTCATCGATGATCATCGCCAGAAGAATCCCAAAAGATGCGGCACGGCCCGCGACCCTTCAGCTGCTCGGCGACCACTTAATGCGATTAATTGACTAGCTTTATTACAGTCATTAATCCATTTCTTTGGACGGCCCAATCAGAAGCAAGCATCCGGGAGTTACAAGTCAAGAGATTCATGGCATTTAACCCATGAAACTCCTCCCATCATGGCGATTAAAGGCGATTAAATGCCCTCAATCTCCTCCGGCCAATCAGAAGCCAAGAAAAAGGAGTTACAAAATAAACAATTCAATTTTGTAACTCCTCCCATTATGCGGCTTAATGACAATAAAATCCCATAAACCCTCCTAAATGGCTACCAAAAAGCCTATAAATAGTAGAGCTCTCCAAGAAGAAAGGATCAGAAAAGAAAGCACAAACAGACAGACAGACAGAAACACAGAAATTCAGAGAAGGAAAAGGGAGAAAAACTCTGCGGAAGTTCTACACCGGCCACCGCAACAAGGTGACAAAAGTCCCTTGGGGGGTACCCCCCCCCCCCAAGGCCTTTGCCTTCTCCTCTTGCCGCCAATGGCTCAGATGTGGCTTTTTCAGCCCGTCTACTCGGCTTTTTATTGGACATAGGACCTCATTTTGGTCTTTGTCCTCTAAAAACCTGAGGTTATAGCCAAGCCAAGCGAATCAATAGCATCCTCTGTTCTCATCTGCATGGATGATGGCGAAGCCCACATATGGCTTGCGACCGTCAATCTAAACGAGTCCCCCACAATCTCCTGAGAAGTTAGATCCTCCTTTTCTTGCTTTTCATTGTAGTTTGTATTTTTTCAAAAGAGACAGAAAATCACAACTCTTGTCTTTCATTATTGATAAGGATTGTAAATCGGCTATAAACGCCAAAATCGGCTATAAACGCCAGAAATCTGCTATAAACGCCAAAATCGGCTATAAATGCCAAAAAAATCGCCTTTCACGGCAAACCAAGAAAAATGTCTCTTTTCTTAAATATATGTGCAATGGAAAACTTGAAAGAAGTTGATTTCCTTTTTACTTGCGAAGGTTGATCTCCGGATCACCACTTGCAATTCCAAGTAAAATAGAAAATCTGGCACACCCCCACACAAAAAAAGAAATGTTGATGCACGCCCCTGCCCCCCGGTTACGAAAGGGTCGGAACCAAACGGACTCCCACGTCCGCCGACCTCGGTAGAACCCGGGCATGGAGCGCGGTCCATCAAGCTGGCACACCCGGTGGGACTCGTTTATTTGAGAACACGATGCTAGAAATGAAATATTTGCATATCTTATATTTTGCTCTATGCTTATATTTCTTTTCTCGATTCCTTGGCTACTTTATAATTGGTGGCCTATGTTGAATTCCGCATCTAAAAAAAATGAGATGAGATTTTTTGTTTCGAAATTTCTAATTCTTTGAATTTATTTCCACTCTTTCTCTTTTCAAAAAAAAAAAAAAAAATCATATTTTTCAGTTTGGATTCAAAATTGAGAAACTTTGATCCTCTCCCTTCTGGGCACTGGCGCTCACGGAAATCGCTGAGACCGTGTTCGGATCGGGGATTGGGCCATTGTTTCTCTTCGATGAGTTCATTAAAGATCTAAAAATATATATATATATATATAATTTTTTTTTTTGATTTCTCAATTTGGATTCAAAATTGAGAAACCTTGATCCGTTCCTATCGTTCATCGCGCTTGCAGAAATGTTGAGCCTGTTCGACTATGGTTTTGGGCCATCGTTTCTCTTCGATGAGTTCATTAAAAATAATAAAAAATATATATATATATAAAAGACATAGACCACTAAGGTTAAACCAACTGTGTTCTTTGATCATGGTTGATTCAAAGAAAAGCCTTGTCCAGAGTGTGGAGACAGCTTGACTGTTCTAGGCAAGGGTCCTCCAAACGGGTTCATTAAGTAATCCTACCCTTACCTGGGGGCAATTCTATCAATCAAGATTTCATAAGACCGGGTTAGGAGGCCTATGTGTACTCTCTCATCTTTTAAATAAATTAAAAAAAATAATTTTTTTTAAAAAAATAAAAATTTTAAAATAAAAAATAAAAATAAAATTTTTTTCAAAAAAAGAATCTTAAAAATAAAAATAAAAAATAAGAAAAAATAAAAAAAAAATAAAAAAAAAAGATTTAAAAAAAAATCTTCAAAATCTTCAAAAAAAAAAAACTTCCCTCATTTTCGGTTTAGATTGGAGAAATCTTGGTCTTCTCCCTTTTGAGCACTGGCGCTCGCGGAAATCGCTGAGCCCGTGTTCAGATTGGAGTGCCTTTTGCTCTCTTTGATAAACCCGATATTGGCCTTTTGAAAAAAAAACTCGTCATTTTTAGATTCAGATCCGAGAAATTATGGTTCATTTCTTTCTGAGCACTGGCGCTCGCGGAAATCGCTGAGCCCGTGTTTAGATCGGAATACCATCTGCTCTCTTTGATGAATCCAATCTTGACCTTTCAAAATAGAGAATCTCATCTCATAGATGCGGTCTCAAAACATTTGTGTCTAGCGGTACTAGTACGCCCTTTCAGGGTCTACTGTATTGCGACCGGCACATCTGTAACTCCAACTTTATATTCTTCTTACCTCGAGCAAGCTCTGCTTCTCGATAAGTCGAATTTAAGTTCACAATTGCTTCTAGCAGTCACTGGGACGCTCATTCTGGGCTACCATACCTGCGATCAGAACAATTGTACCCTCTATGGCATTTTGCCTTCTTCATGTTGCTTGGGTCATCTTCCTCTAGCAATTTGAAAAGATGAAACCATAGAACTTCCCATTTATGATCATTATATTCTTGTGATTACTAATGGATGTGGTCTTGTTTCAGAAATTTTCGAAAAACCTAACAATGGCAGCATCACTAACCATTACTTTCGATGAAACAAGCACCAAATAATGCTTCAACAGAAGCAAACCACGCGCACTTACAAGCTCCCCATCAGCTGCCGAAGCATCAACTCCCTGAACTCCGGGTCGACCTCGACTCCCCGGACTATCGTTTTTGGGATGCTGGGACCATTCCCACTTCCTGAGGAACAAACTGCTCCCTCCAAGAAGCAGAAACTCGCCTCTCAACGTGTCACTACCGTGACGCCAAAGGCGAGCACCAGAAGGCCTGAAGCCCGTGGCAGCCCCACGAAGCCTCGACCTGTAAACGACCAGGTCTACCCCAAGACTTGGTCCCCAAGACCTTCACCAAAACAGAGAAGGTCCGAAACATCCACTAAGCCAGCATTCCTGGCCCCACTCAAGGAGAACCAGTTCTACCCTCTTGCCTACATGAAAGAGGAGAGACCCATCTCCAACCTGACTTCCAAGTCATCCCAGCATGAGTCGGCTTGTTCCTACAAGCCCAAAATCAAGTCATGCATCACAAGGCCTCTGCAAGCACCTGCTAAGGCCTACAAACTTGCAGTTCGACCCTTCATCTCTACAGGGGCCAAACTTCAAAAATTCAAAGCTTCGCTGCAACAGGCGAAAGACATGGTTCGCATCCTGTCCTTGCCCAGCTGTAAAGAAGACAGGCTCGGCTGCTGCGCCCGAGCGAGCACATCCATCATCGTCAAAGCCCAGCCAGAGCTGACTGAAGCTCAAATTACCCATCGTATATGCCACCGCGCGTCATACCGGCAAAAAGAGACTAGAGAAGCAAAGGACCCAGCCTCCTACACTTCAAGTCTCTCCCAAATGGGTCGAAAAAAGAAAGACCCGACCAAGTTGCTGCCGTCCATATGGTTGGAAAAACCAGAAGGCTCCAAAAATCAGCAATAAAAATCCATGTCCGACGTCCGATGACCCGCAGCGTCTCAAGGACAAGAAGACATTCAGAAGAATCCCCTGCTCCTTCAAGCAAAGGACAGCAGAGTGATCCTTCCTCAAGCTCTTCTTCAGAAAGAATGAGCCCCAGCTCAGTCACCAGGACAGTTTCTTCGTTCGAATCACGAAGGATGAACGTCTTGGCTACAAATTCTGAGCCACCACCCCGCAATCCACCTTCAGAAGATGCGATCACCCGCATCCAGCAGTTGGAACAGGGCCAGCAGAGGATTGAAACTCTGATGGAAAACCTTCTCCTCGCCTTCCAAAATCAGGCGAACAATGAACCTCCTCTGAATCATCAAAACGACGAGGTAAATGGAGAAGAAAATGAGTCATGCGCCCTTACCAAAAAGAACGTAGACAGTATCCTCGCCAAAGCAAAAGAAGAGGATATACTCAAGGAGCATGGGATCAAGCCACCATATCCCTTATGGATGGACTCGGTCCCGTTCCCCACCAAATTCAAGCATCCTACTCTCCAAACATATACGGGGGAAAGGATCAGCCAGACAGCACGTCATCCACTTCAAGATCCTGACGGGAGCTATCGCGGATCAAGATGCACTCAAGATCCGCCTCTTTGCAAGTACCCCTAAAAGGTACGGCCTTCGATTGGTACTCCACTCTGCCGGAGGACTCAATCCAAAACTGGGCCATGCTAGAGACACGCTTCCTGACTCACTTCAAAGGTGAAGATCATCCCGCTACTATGGCTCAGCTGTGCAGCCTAAAACAGGGGGAGAATGAATCAACATATGACTTCATTCACAAGTGGAAAGCAATGGCATACAAATGCTCTGATGTATTGCCACAAGCATCGCTAGTCGACATCTGCCGAAACAACATGAGAGCCAGAATCCGCTCCATGATCATCGGCAACAAATCAAAAAACCTGGGAGAACTCCTAGAAGCTTCCATGGAAGCTGAAACAGTGATTAAGGACCTCAACAGTCAGAAATCATCAAGAAAAGAGCCAACCGCCATTACGACCTCAAAACCAAAGAAGAAAGAGGTCCTCAATGTGCAGACCAAGTCAGCTCCTCAGCCACCAAAGAAAGCTGAAAACAAAGCTGCTGGTAAGAGACCTGAACTCTCAGATGCCTTCAAAGAACGAGTAGAGAAGAAATACCCGTTTGATGAAGACGTTGATGAAATCTTCGGGGCTCTTGTGGCAAACGGCAAGCTCACCTTGCCTGAACCAAAAAGACCGGGTGATGTTGGCAAAACCAACGATCCTCGGTACTGTCCATACCACCAGATGATCTCGCATCCTCTCAATCAATGCTTCGTTGTGAGAGAGAAAATAAATGAGATGTGGAAAAACGGAGTCATCACCTTTGACAAAAACTATGGGTCTGCCTCCGTCAACATGGTGACAGGTGGACAAATATCAAAATCACCGAAGAAGAAGATCACTACTTCCTTCAAGGTGATAAACTCAATCCAAGCGTCCGAGGAACTGGTTCCTTACCCGACACCAGACGGACAACCGATATGGGTACATCCCGATCTCCTGGAAGATGAAAATTGGGAGGTCGTGAAAACAAAGCCTACGACTCAACAGCGAAGGCAGGCTAGGAAACATCTCCTCAAGCTCAAACGGCAAGAGAAGACCCAGCCAAAACTAGAGGTCAAAGAAAAGGCAGAGGCTTCCTCTACCGCTTCACTGGAGGTAACAAAAACATCCCTTCCAGAGACTTCAAAGGGGGTAAGAAAATTCACTCTTAGTGATTTCATGCCATCTCAATTCAAAGAAGCCATGCAGGAGGCATCATACTCTTGCAATTCGGTAGTTGGATTCTCCATTGATGGATACGAATCCAGCGACACCGATAATGGATTCGAATCCAACTACACAGATGAGTGGGAGGAGTCCCTTGAAACAGGAGAATATCTCTCCGATGAAGAATGGGTTCCTGAGTCTCATCTTATGCCAGTAATCTGGTATAACCCCCTACAGCCACAAGGATCCTGGTCTGATGATGAAGAAGACCAAGAAGCTGTACAAGAAAATGCTGCTAACCCAGCACCTCTCATTACTCCAGTGGAAATCAACCATGTTGAGCCACAAAGAGTTGATGAAGAAGAAGATCCGGCTCCCATGCCTGATCTTGAAGAATATGCAAGGATCTTGCAGCGACTCGCTCTAGAACAAGAGCAAGAACGCGTCAACGAGCCTCCTCGCAATCCAGAGCCTGAAGTCCCTGAAGACCACCAGGTACATCCTCCCTTAACTCCTGAAAATGGAGAAAATTGCTGGATAGACGATCCTCTTACATCCGAGGATGAGTCTGACTCCGATCAGGCAACGTCTCCCGTCAGAGCTTCCTATAATGTGATAATTCGGGATTATAGCTCTTCCGAAGCATCGTCTGATGAGAGCACTTACACTCCAGCGACGCCTAGCAATGTATCTTCTGGAGCCACCTTGTCTCACGTGACTTTCACTGAGATGACACCCTCTCAGGTTTCTTCTCCTGAGACTGTGACTTCAAAGTTCACATCCTTCCTGACTGAAGAATTCCCAGCCATTGATGCTTGGGATGATGAATTAGTCAACGAAGAAGAAAGGTTGCTGGATGCTGTTCAGGACTTGTTCCCGGAAAATGCTCCGTGCAACACGATCACTGAGGATGGCAACTCTGCTGCTGATACATCCTCAGCAAATGAAAAACGACAGCTTCTTGATCCTGAAGACAATCTTCCAAATGAAGACCCTTCTCAAGAAGCTCTCGAAGTTGGTAGAGGCACCCGCTCTGGCCGGGACTACCACAAAAATTACAACCAATCTTCCTTTACATATGTAAATCCTTCGGGAAAAGATGTTGTAAGCGCCCCTAGTGGCAACAATGATGAACATGCAGGCCCTAAGGAGGCTTTCAAGTATGACTTGATTGAACACTTCAAGCACATACCTGCACGTCTGCACATCCTAGATTTGTTGCGAATGTCTCCGAACACTTGTGATAATCTCATCTCGGAATTACAAAAGCTGAATGAGGATGTCGACAAACATGCCCCGCAAGTCCTCCAAATTGAAATGGATTACCGGGCCAAAAACTCAGAAGCCTCCTCAAAGGGAGAAAAGAAGAAAACTGAGGGATCATGCATTGAATGCCTCTCGGTTAAAAAAGCAGCCAGTGCAACCATCGCCTTCACAAAGGACGACCTCCTACTTGGAGAAACCAGGCATAACCGACCCCTGTACTTCACAGGGTATATCAAGGAAATGCCTATGCACAGAGTTCAGATCGACCCAGGTTCTGCACTCAACCTCATCTCCACATCGGCTCTTGAAGAGTTGGGCATCCCACCCAGCAAACTGAGCCACACATCTGTATCTATCTTTGGATACGATGGGAGTACTCAAAGGCCTATCGGCAAAATCAGGTTCAAGTTGCAGATCGGTGATCTTATCTCTGAGGTCACAGTGTATGCAATAAAAACCCCTTCATGCTACAACATCCTTCTCGGACGCCCTTGGATCCACGAGAATGGTGTTGTCCCTTCAACTCTACATCAATGCATCAAGTTTGTTGGCGACGACGGCATGATACATCGAGTCTTTGCGGACAGAAAACCCTTCAAAGGTAAAGAAGTCCACTTCGCAGACTCACAGATGTATGAAGGTGAAAAAGAAGAAGAGGAGAAGCACACAGCATCCTTTGCCGAAAATCTCCAGAAAGATAAAGGCAAAGCTCCTCAACAATCACCGGAAGAAAACAAACCATCCGGTAAATCTGAAGAGAGCATGCAAACTCCCTTCATCATCTCCCTCAAATCTTCAAAGCCTTTGGTCATCACAACTAAAGTGAAGATGGCAAAGCAAAAGCCTGGGGGCAAATTTGTTGTCTCTTTCGTGTCCATCATGCAAGACACGGACTCGGATTCAGAGCCAGAAGACGACACATCGTCAAGCCAAGATGACACTCAGCAAGTTCAGCCTGCTCTCACTCCAATGGAGACAACTTCTGACATAGAAGATCCTACGTCAGCTTCCTTCGTTGTTCCAGCAACTTCAGCAAAGGAAAAGCCGATCTTCTTCCATAGATCGGATGCTTCTTCATCAAACTCCATGCTTGAACCTTTCCAAAATAAAGGTATGCCTCAACTATCCTTATACAGTTCTGTGGCACAAGCTATTATGAAGAAAATGGGCTATGACGCTCAAAACCCAGTCGGTTTGGGAAAAGGACGCGGTATTCTCACGCCATTGGGGCCCGTCTTGACCAAAAGCCAGCTGCAAGATTGGAGACTCTACGGCTATGTAGAAAAGTCTTCACACGGGTTAGAGTATGATCCTGACACTCCCTTGAGACAGTTGACACAAAAGCTTAAAAGTCAATATAGTGACCAAGCCTCAACTTCTCAAGTCCATGAAGACATCGATCTCCCTAGATATCTTTTTGATGAGTCACCTGACAAAGATCCAGGAAGCTCATCCAATTGGCACGATTTCTCCGAAAACGAAGAGGAGTTGTCCGATGGCACAGACATGTGGACTTCTGACCCAGAAGAACCCTCATCTCCAAAAGAAGTAGCCTACTTCGACCCGGTTTCAACAGGCGATTGGGGATCATCTCATAGCAAGCCTTGGGAAAATTACCGATCAAGAAGACCTGTGGAAAGGAACAAAGCCTTGGTCTAGAAATGCCCTTGAAACTCCAGAAGGTTTCGTTGAGCTGGAAGCCTCCGAAAATATTGTGGAGGAACCACCTTCGAACCTTCCAACAGAAGATCCTGTTCAAAAGATAGACTTGGGAACACTAGATAACCCACGTCCTGTATTCATAAGCAAGAATATAAAGGATGATGAGTTACCCGAGTATATCGCCTTTCTTCGTGAGTTCGTTGATTGCTTTGCATGGTTTTACGCTGAAATGCCAGGCTTAGACCCCAAAATAGCGGTTCACAAACTCAATCTTCAAGAAGACATCAAGCCTGTCAAGCAAGGCCAAAGAAGATTCCGTCCAGATGTGATGGATAAAATTGAACAGGAAGTTCAAAAACTCAAAAGCGTCGGCTTCATCCGTGAGGAACAACATCCCGAATGGTTGGCCAACATTGTCCCCGTGACAAAGAAAGATGGGCAGATCAGGGTCTGTATTGACTATAGAGACCTGAACGGCGCATGCCCTAAAGATGAATTTCCACTCCCCATACCAGAGGTAATGATCGATAATACCTGTGGATTCGAGCGAATGACATTCATGGATGGTTTCTCTGGCTACAATCAGATAAAGATGCATCCTGAAGATGAAAAACATACATCTTTTCGGACCCCATTTGGCATGTATTGCTACACTGTCATGCCATTTGGTCTGAAAAATGCTGGTGCCACATATCAGAGGGCTGTGATGAAAATATTCCAAGATATGCGGCACAAGACGGTTGAATGTTATGTTGATGACCTCGCCGTCAAAAGCAAAAGAAAAGAAGATCATCTCAAAGACCTTCGAGAAGTCTTCCTCCGGCTTCGCAAACACAAACTGCGAATGAATCCTTTGAAATGCTTCTTCGGCGTCTCGTCGGGTAAGTTCCTCGGATTCCTAGTTCGGAAAGCTGGAATAGAGCTTGACCCCATAAAAGTCAAAGCCATTCTAGAAATGCCCTCTCCAAGAACCTTGAGAGAACTCAAAGGGCTTCAAGGGAGATTAGCCTACATCAGATGGTTCATCTCCAATCTTTCGGGGAAATGCCGTCCATTCTCCCGATTGATGAAAAAAGGTGTAAACTTTGTCTGGGATGCTGACTGTGAAGCTGCTTTCCAAGACATCAAGTCATACCTGACAAAACCTCCAGTGTTAGCTGCTCCTACCACTGGAAAACCATTCATCTTGTACACAAGAGCCCTTGATCACTCTTTGGGAGCTCTGCTTGCGTAAGAAAATGATCAAAGAAAAGAAGCTGCTCTATATTACCTCAGCCGCATGCTAGTAGGTGCAGAGCATCGCTACTCTCCAGTCGAAAAAGAATGCCTTGCAGTGATGTTCGCCTTACAAAAGCTGCGTCACTACTTGCTTTCCAACACAGTCTACCTGGTCTCGAGGGTCAACCTCTTGAAGGTCCTTGTCACAAAGGCAGGTTCTCTCAATGCTCGACTGGCAAAATGGTCCATCCTTCTGTCACAATTTGATATTAGGTATGTACCACAAAAAGCAATCAAAGGGCAAGCTCTAGCGGACTTCCTCACAGAGCATCCATTGCCTAAAGATTCTCCACTCAGAGATGATCTCCCAGACGAACCAGTCTACAATGTGGAGACTTTCTCACAAAGTGCCTCCTGGGACATGTACTTTGACGGTGCAACCAGGACGAATGAAAAAAGGCAGCTGATCTCGGGAGTTGGCATCCTCTTTGTTAGCCCCGACAAATACATGATTCCACACGCTTTCTCGCTACTGGAACCATGCACAAACAATGCAGCTGAATATCAAGCTCTGATCTTAGGATTGGAACTCGCCATCGAATCCGGTATCACCATGCTGGAAGTCTTTGGAGACTCTCAACTGATTGTCAACCAGATGAGTCAGAAATTTGAAGTCAGGAAGCCAGATTTGCTGCCTTACTACAACAAGGCACAATCACTTCTGCAAAAGTTTGACATCTGTCACATCACCCACATTCGTAGAGGTGAAAACATACGTGCAGATGCCCTAGCTGGACTTGCCGCATCCATGGCAATCCAGGAAGGGGAAAACATGCAAATCACAGTGTGCGAAAGAAGAATCCTTCCTCCTCTTAACACACACCAAGCAGTTGCTGAATGCCACCAAGTGGTCGGAAGTCGGATTTTAATCCTTCAAACTTCAATCGGCGACTGGAGGGATCCGTTCATTGATTACATTATGTTCGGAATCCTACCTGAAGATCCAAAAGAACGGGTAAGCATCCAAAGGCGAACCCCAAGCTTTCATTTGGATATTCCTTCAAAAATCCTTTACAGGAAATCCTTCAACGGAGTACTTCTACGCTGCTTGTCACAACAAGAGGCTGAAGAAACACTCAAAGAAGTTCATGCTGGTCTTTGCGGAGCTCATCAGGCTGGACCTAAGCTCTATGATCAGATAAAAAGGTTAGGATATTACTGGCCTACCATGGTAGCTGACGCAATGCAATTTGCTAAGCGCTGCCAACAATGCCAAGTTCATGGAGATTACATTCACATGCCTCCAGAATGGCTGCATCCTACAGCGATCTCATGGCCTTTCAAAGCCTGGTGTATGGACATCATTGGTCCTATTTCTCCCCCTTCAAGCAAAGGTCATCGCTTCATCTTCGCCGCTACGGATTATTTCTCCAAGTGGTCAGAAGCATTTGCTTTTAACGAAATGAAGACCTCATCAGTCCTTCAGTTCCTGCGCACCAACATCATTTGTCGTTTCGGCATACCCAAAAGATTCGTCCATGATAACGGACCACAATTCCGGGATCATCGATTCTATAGGTTCTGCGACAAATACAAAATCCAAAGCTGTCCTTCGACTCCATACAATCCGGCAGCAAACGGGTTAGCAGAAGCTTTCAACAAGACACTCTGCAAAATCCTCAAAAAAATGGTCTCTAGTCATAAAAGAGACTGGAGCGACAAAATGTCTGAAGCTTTGTGGGCCTACCGAACCACAGTTCGAGGACCAACCCATAGCACACCATTCTCCTTGGTTTATGGATGCGAAGCTGTCGTACCCTTGGAAGTACAAATTCCTTCCGTGAGGGTATCCTTGCAAAATGACATGACTCAATAAAGTAATGTCAAATTGCGACTCCATGAGCTGGACAATCTCGATGAGAGACGGCTCGAAGCTCAACAAAGCATTGAACTTTACCAAGCACGCATGGCAGGATCTTTCGATAAAAAGGTCAGGCAACGCGCCTACAAAAAGGGTGACTTGGTTCTTGCGGTAAAAAGACCAATGGTCTTCGCTCACAAGTCCAAAGGCAAATTTGAGCCAAAATGGGAGGGACCCTACGTCATCGACAAGGTTTTCTCTAACGGCGCATACGCACTCCTAAACATGGAAGGTGACAGATGTATGCTGCCCATCAACGGCAAGTTCTTAAAGCAGTACTACCCTTGAAGACTTACCCAACAGGGTAAGAGCAATGCCTGTACGGCCAAAACCGGTTTCCAGGTACACGCTCGCTAAAACCACCCTTTTTTTTGAATTTTCATATCAAATGTTGAAATTTCTAGAAATTTAAAACAATGCTTACTCTCATCGTTTCATTGTTCAAAAAAAAAAATATCCAAGTTTAGGAACCTTTCCCTAACTTGACCAAAATTTTCAACCCTTGAACCCAAAATTCATGGTTTGAAACAAAATCCGGATTCAGGGATTTCCACCCTAGTCCACCTTGCCTTTTACCGCCAAAATGGTTTTAGGTCAAAACTTATGACCCTCGTGTCTTTAAACAAAAAAATGGTTTTTCAAAAAACCGCGAGGAAGCGACGCTTAGTCGATACTCGCACAAATCGGAAGCATATGAACCATGTTCGACACTTCCAAAATCGCAGGGAAGCGACATTTCGTCGGTACTTGCAAAATCCAAAACTGTAGAGATGCAACATTTCAGTTGATATCCACAACCCAAATTTCAAAGGTTCGAAAAAACCTAAAAAACCATGGAGACGCAACATTTCAGTTGATATCCATAACCCAAAGGTTCGAGAAAACCACAAACTTCAAAAATCATGGGGAAACGACACCAAGTCAGTACCCGCAAAACCAAAATTTTTGAAAAGCAAGGATGCGACATTCCATCGATACTTGCACCCAAATCCGCGAGGATGCAACATTCCATCGATACTCGCAACCGAATGAGCAAGGATGCGACATTCCATCGATACTTGCAAGAACATTCAGCAGGGAGGCGACTTTTAGTCGATACTTGTATTTTTTGAAAACCAAACAGGCTATAAATGCCACAAACCGGCTATAAATGCCATCAAAACAGGCTATAAATGCCACAAACTGGCTATCAATGCCACCAAAACAAACCGGCTATCAATGCCATAAACAAAAACTTGGATTTAAAAAAAAAAACGGGCTATCAATGCCATCAAAACAGGCTATAAATGCCACAAACCGGCTATCAATGCCACCAAAAACCGGCTATAGATGCCACAAAACAAACCGGCTATCAATGCCACCAAAACTGGCTATAGATGCCACAAAAAAACTCGGCTATCAATGCCACAAGAAAAGCTGGCTCTCATGCCAAAATTGGCTTCCATGCCACAAACAAAAACCTGGCTTTCATGCCAAAACAATCATTTGACAAAAGATTTTCACAAAATGACAACCTTTTGATCAAATCCCATTTAGCAATTACTTTTATCACAAAAAGATTCAAGTGAGCGTAGGGATAACAAAAAAAAGAAGAGCATCCCATTTAGCAATTACTTTTATCACAAAAAGATTAAAGTAAGCGTAGGGATAACAAAAAAAAAGAAAGTGTTCACAAGCACTACAAAAAAAAAGTACCAAAAAAAATACATGTGGTACAAAAAAAAAGAAAGTGTTCACAAGCACTACAAAAAAATAAGTACCAAAAAAAAATAAATACAAGTGGTACCAAAAAAAAAAGAGAGAAGGATGGTTTCTGTAAAAAAAAAATAATAATAATAATACAGGAGCTCAATCAAAAATGGTCTCCAGCCAAGAGTTCAGCTCCTTAAGCAAGCTTTTGGCCTCATCCGTCAAGGATTCCAAGGCACGCTTCTTCAGGAACCTGCCATGAGATGCTGGGGTGGGCTGTGACCCTTCTTTCGCACCAGGAAGCTTCCCCCGAGCGATTTTCCATTGTTTGTCCTCATCAGACTTCCTTTTGAGAACTCGATTGGCATCCGCAACTCGGTGAATCAGAGCAGTCTCCCTTTCACGAGCCTCTGTCATTTCAGTCCACTTGGCAGCGACTTGTGCCTGCAGATGCTCAAAACGTTTCCTGGCCTCATCGACCTCCCTATCAAGGATGTTAAGGTCATGTGTCAGCCCAATGATGGTTAGCTCTTCTAAGTTCCTCTCTCGGACTGCCTGCTTCCTGCTTTCTGTAGCCTCATCCAAGTTAGATTGAGCCTTATCCGCAGGGTCCAAGAACATCTCCTTGAAGAACTGATCGTCAGGAAAACCCATGGTCTCAAACCACTTGTCACCCAGCTCAATGATCCTATCAACGATCGCCCTGGCACTTGTGACATCCAGACCAGCTCCTTCGGCATCACCGAGAATCTCACGCACATGCTGGATCATCCCAAATCCGGCATCTAAGTGCCCAGAAAGCGAAGTCTCAATCCAAGAGCTCAGAACCCGCACCACCACCTTCTTCGCAAAAAGAAGAGATGGCCCAGCTGAAGATTCGCCCAACTCTGTTGGTCTGCTGCTCATGTCATCATCTGTTGAAAGAGTAACAAAAGAACTCTTTCCAGTTGAAGCTGCTCCTGCTCAGGAAGGAATCTCAGCACGAGGTATCTCCTCAACATTGTCAGAACTGGTCCCAGGAGTCTCTACCTCTGGATTAACCTCTGGCATCCCTTGCTCTGGAAGCGACGGATCCTCCTCTGTCACTTCAAAACCTGCCAAAGAAACACAAAAAGGTATGAATATAATCCTGTTTGAAAATCATTATCAGGGTTATAACTATAAAATACCTTCTTCGACGACTGGTGGAACACTTTCTTCCTCCATGAACTCATCGGAAGCATTATCAACATTTGCGTCCATCGTTGGTTGAAAGTCATCGGAATCCTGTGGCAAGTCAGCTGGCAAGAAATGTGTTAGCAAACCAAGTCACAGACAAAAAAAAAAAAAAGAGAAGTCATACCAATTGGAGACTCTGGAATCACTCCAGAGTCCCTCGGTTCTTCTTCAGGTGCCTCGACAGGATCCGTCACCACCTCATCGACCGGAACCTCAGGCATCATCAAGTCTTCCTCTGCTAAAAAAAAAAAAGAAAAGCAGAAACAAGAAGCAAATCAGAACATGGAAAAATCCCATGAAAACAAATGAAAAGAGAAAAAGGGAAGAATCATACCTTCACCAACGGTCTCTTCTTCTCGGCTTCTCTTCTCTGGAGGCTCGTCAGCAGCCACTGGCACATCCTCATTGATAGTAAGAGGAACTTCCAAGTCAGGAGAGTCCTCATGCTGCCCCTTACTGCGATGATGACTCCTCCCCCTCTTACCCCGGCGGGCTCGCTTCTTAGAGGAACCTGCTCCGCTGTCAGAGTCAGGTTTCCCACTTGACTCCTCACTTGATGGTCTACTCCTGCCAGTAGACTCCACGGAAGCTTGCCTCTGTGCCGCTTGCATCCAAGCGCCAAGTTCGGCTTCCTCCTGTTCTCGCTGCTCTAAAGCCTCATCAGGTATTTCTCGAACAGCTTCAGAACCAATGACGCCCTGGTCACCGAGAAAGCCTATCTTGTGCTTCTCTCCAGAAAGGAAGGCCCAAACTTCCTCTCACCGGACGCCATCCGACTTTCCAAGGCCCTTTCCAGATGCCAGCTTCACATCAAGCTCCTTCTTGGAAAGCCCCCGATATGCCGAAAAGCTCTCCGCGAACCACTTCGCAAAGCCGGCAGTCCGGGAAGTCAGCAACACAGGATAAGAAATCATGGATGTAGTGTCTTCAGCACTATAGAAAGCCCATGCATTTCTCCCATCCTATAAGCCTCCAAAGCGCTTCACCATGCTTGAAGGCGCTCCAACAATGCCTTGAGAAAAGCCCAGTTGCAAGGCAAAGCGAGAGGGTACATATGGCTGGATGTCGACGAAAAGATGTCTATGGTACATCATCGTGCCGACACGTATGCTGAAAAGCCACTCTCTCTCTGCATTCGTCAAGGAATAATGCCTTCCCGACCCCGCCCTGGTAGAGTCTCGGGAGGCACCAAAATCAAAAGCCTTCTTCCGCAACTCCGGAGAAAGCTTCACTGAAGACTGCCCCATCTCGACGTCCCTGAACCGTCGGATCCTCATGCGGGCAAACAAAAGTGATTCGGACACGGCTTTGCCCTTAGCCAGTCGAATCATCAGAGGATCATCATCCTGTGCAGCACCCAGCCGGTGGAAGCTAGGACAGTGGTATACATACCACGAATAAAAGATATGGCTGAAAATACCCTATTCATGGGAAGCCCAAGCCGAACCAAAAAAGCAGCAGCCTGCAGTTCGGTACACAGGTAGGAGTAAAGAGCTGGCACCAAAGCAAGCTGCTCTCCAAACGCCATCTGACAAGCCGGAAAAATACAATGCGGACTGATGTGCGTTCCATCTCCTCCAGCAAAAATAGCCTCACCAAGCCAATAAGTAAGGTAAACAGCGAGATCTCTCCACAGTACAATGTCAGGACATATGGCGTTTGTACTGGCACAGAAATCTCTCAACTCTTCTTGCATGGCCAAGATCTTCTTTGAACTTGGATCCTGAGCTCCGGCTTCTTGGGTCACACCATCAGAAGACTCCCTGCTATCAAAAAAGTTGGGGAACGAAGAGCTAGAACTCTTCCAACTGCTGGATCTAACTTTCAAACCCCCCTTCTCCTTCAAAAAATCATAGAAGGCGACAAGCTGAAAGTATAGAAGCCTGAACTCCTCAGACTGCCCCTCAACGACGCTGTCAATCGGCATAAACTCCTCATAGAGTTTTCCAAGGATAGGCAATCCAGTAATGGCGCTCAGCTCCTTCAAAGAAAAACCAATCTCACCATTCGTCACAACGAAGGTATTGGTTTATGGGAGGAATCACTCCAGCATAGCCATGAAGGCCTCGTCGGAAAAGATCACGGTCTCCCTAAAGGCACGGACCGCATCAAAAATCCCGGCTTCCTTCAAAACGGCACCACCAATCAGCAGGACGTGATCAGTCCACGACTTCCACTCGGAGTCAGTATTAAAACGGCCTCGAAGTCGAAAAGGCTTGATCCAATTGCTGCCGTCACCGCTGAAAATACCAAGGCCCACCGGTCTCAAATCGACCGACGGATAATCAGAGCCCTGGTAGCAGCTGGTTGGCATCAACAGGTCCATATCAACAGGCGACCTCTCCGTATATCCAGGAGAACCGCCGACAAAAACCCCGGTCTTGATTACATTTGTCCTTCTCACCCAGCTTGGAGGATCTTCCCTCTTAGGGCATGTGGGGGCAAGGCTCAGAATCGAGACGGTGCGATCAAACGTCGACCGGGTAGCAACAGTCTTCTTCTCACCATCTGCTGTGAAAGAAAACTGAAAACATCTCCTTTGGTACGTCATGTCATCAGGGACTGCATCACCAAAGAAGAAGGTAGGCTTGGGCAAAACGCTCTGATCTTCCATCACCCATGGACGACTGCTTACCATGATCTTATAGAATTCCTCTCCCTTGAGAGCGATCAGTCGCTGCCTCATCTCATCTCTGTTGAGGGAGTCGCACTCTTCCAGATTTCTCTCAACATACTGGACCTTCTCAAAAGCCTGCTGAACAGCCGGATTAGAAGATCTAGAAGATCGACGAGGTACGCTTGTAGCAGGCTCTTTACCCTTGTTCGCTCTGGAGGAACCACCTGAAAAGGATGGAAAAGAAAAAGATCAAACATCAAAATGACAGAATCTCGCTAAAAAAAATCTGGCGAAATTTTGACATGATGACGGGGCAATTCCGAAGAAAAGGAACTATCCCGAAAGAAATAAGAAAGCTTGAAGATGGGCTCAACATCGCTGCGAGCTCCGAAACTCCAAACTTTCGAAACCTCAAAGTCTCCGCAAAATCAGGAAGGGCTCAACATCGCTGCGAGCTCCAAATTCCCAAATTTGCGAAAACTTTCAGGTATGCTATCACATCATGCTACAAATTTAATTTAAAATTGAATGCATGCATGAACATCTAGGTTTGCCAAAAAAAGGGGGGCATTATCATGATGAGCAAAAAAAAAAAAAAAGAAAAGAAACTTTCTCAAAAAAAAAGAGGGGAAAGAAAACAAAAAAAAAAGAAAAGAAACTTTCTCAAAAAATAAAAAAAAGAGGGGAAAGAAAACAAAAAAAAAAAAGAAACGAAAAGAAACTTTCTAAAAAAAAAGGGCGGGAAAGAAAAAAAAAAAGAGGAAAAAAAAGGGGCTGGCCCACAGGCCGTCCCTCTGGCCACGTGGCCGTACGGGCAGATCCGTACGAATCTGTCCGTACGGCCCACAAACAAAAAAAAAACATGAAAAAAAAAAGAAAGAAAAAAAAAAACGTGTGAAAAAAAAAGGAAAACACGTGGAAAAGAAAAAAAAAAGAAGAAAAGAAAAGAAAGAAACAAAAAAAAAAGAAAGAACTTTATTTTTTCCTACAATGGAGTTTTCTTGAAAAAGGGGAACTTACTTGAAGCCATTGATGGAGAAGAAGAAGAAAAATCTTGAAGATCTTGAAGAAGAAGAACTCTTGGTCTTGAAGCCCTCTTGAGATTATTGCAAAAGAAAGTAATAAGAGCAAGAGATCCAACCTCCTCCTTGCTTTTATAGAGGAGAGCAAACCAAAGAAGGAAAGAAGAAAGAGGTAAGTGTTACTAATTAGTAACCTTACCAAAAGAAAGAGATTAGAAAGATTCTTTCCCAAAAGAAAGATATCTTGAGAGATTTTCTCACAAAAAGAAATCAATGAGAGATTTTCTCCCAAAAAGAAATCAATGACGGATTCTTTCCCAAAAGAAAGATATCTTGAGATATCCTATCCCAAAATAAAGGGAATATGAGAGATTCTCTCCAAGTAAAGATATTCTTAGATATTCTCTATCCAAATGAGATATTTTTGGATATTCTTTACAAAAATGACACCATATGAGATCTAAGCCATTTCAAAAGCTTAAGGTCCCAAGGGTTAGCCCATATGAGCCAGGTTTGACCACCTAGGCACTTAAAAAAAAAAAATTTCGGGCTTTTAGTCAAAGAGAAATCCCTCTTACCAAGAGCATATAAAAATGGTTCCATGCCTCTTTTGAGTTGATTCAACCATACAAAGAGAATTCCAAGCCCCATGAGCTTCCAAAAATCAAACCATCCAGCCTCATATACCAAATTGAGCCAAAATCTTGAAATTGACATTCCACAAAAAAAATCAAACCAAATCCTGGTCTCCTAACTTGCCACATACAGCTTGTTAGGTCACAAGACCAAAACCAAAAACCAAAACCTGATCCCCTAACTTGCCACATACAGCCTGTTAGGTCACAAGATCAAAACCAAAATTGATCCCCCGACATTCCACATACAGCTTGTTGGGTCACACGATCAAAACCAAACCCGACCCCCTAACCTGCCACATATAGCCTGTTAGGTCACAGGGTCAAAACCCAAATCCACATCCCTGATGTCATCTTCAAAACTTTGCCTCGAGATGGTACGTGATCCCTTTCACTACCATAAAATTTCCCTGGAAGCTCAAAAGGCTACAAATACCAAAAAGAATGACTGCTCAAAGACTCTTGGTCAAGTCAAAGGCTCTCCTTCAAAAATCTCTTCGAGGCATATCGACTTCAAAAGTTAAGCAACTCGTCGCTGTACCTCGAGGGGGCATTTGTTGACACCAAAAATGTCACTTTGCCTCTTCAAGATCCAAAGAGCTACATGAAGTCGCAACCTGCCATAAATAGGCAATGCGACTTCCAAAAATCAAATCTTGTCAGAATCAAACAAAAAACTACAAGATCCTTCAAGACAGCCAAAAGAGGAGTACACAAGAAGTTTCGGGCCATTTCAAAATCATTTGGCCTAACTTCGCTTCTCCGACAGCCGAAAAGGAGCTCTCGGCAGCAAAAGCATCGGAGACACCAAATCTTCGATCAGAGCCGATGGATGGTCTCAAAATACTTCCAAAAGGCTCCACGTCAAGTTCTGAGTCAAACCGACAACGTTTGACCCTACATCAACCCTCGAAAGCCAAATCAGGCCTCTCGGCGGCAAAGCTCTCCGGGACCATGGTTTCCAAGACAGAGCCTATGGATCATCTTAAAATGACTCCAATAGGTTCCCTGTAAAATTTCAAGTCAATCGGACATCGGTTGACCGTACATCAAACCGCGACATCTTCATCGCGACAAAAGAAAGTCTACTGGTGATAGGACCCCAAACGGCTTCAAAACTCAAACAAAAGCCTATGGTTGGTCTTATTTATTGCTCAGGAGGCTTCACACCAAATTTCAGGTCATTCCGACATCGTTTGACCCAGTTTCAGCTTCTGACGGAAAATCGGCAGCTCTGCGCTACAAAGTCTTCGGCTTTCTCAGAAAATTGAAAACTTTGCAAAATAAAATGCAAGGATTCTCATCAGGTTTCCTACAAAGAAATTAGGCCAATAAATGGTCAAAATGTCAAGGAAAAGTACAGGAGAAAAAAGAATCAAAAAATAGCAAAAACGGACACCAAACGGGACACGAAGAGGGGAAAACCCCCCCAGGGTCGCCGGCGACCTTGGAGCCCGGGGTTGCCGGGAAGGCCTCGGAAACCCCAGTTTTCGCCGTTTTTTCGCGATTCGAAGAGCCCAGCCTCTGGTACTTTCCAAAATTCATACTTTTGAGACACCAAGTCCTCTGACATCCATCCAAAACACGGGTTAATCATCAAGAGTATCGAAAACAATATTGATCGCCGCCCGGTCAACCAAAAAAAGTGTGCTTTCTACCCGACCGATCGAGAAATCGACAAGACAGATGGCACCGACCCGCTGTTGGCAACAAACACCTGAAATTACATGATCATCTGATGTCGATCTACATGAAGATTCAACGATGATCATCACCAGAAGAATCCCAAAAGATGCGGCACGGCCCGCGACCCTTCAGCTGCTCGGCGACCACTTAATGCGATTAATTGACTAGCTTTATTACAGTCAATAATCCATTTCTTTGGACGGCCCAATCAGAAGCACGCATCCGGGAGTTACAAGTCAAGAGATTCATGGCATTTAACCCATGAAACTCCTCCCATCATGGCGATTAAAGGCGATTAAATGCCCTCAATCTCCTCCGGCCAATCAGAAGCCAAGAAAAAGGAGTTACAAAATAAACAATTCAATTTTGTAACTCCTCCCATTATGCGGCTTAATGACAATAAAAGCCCATAAACCCTCCTAAATGGCTACCAAAAAGCCTATAAATAGGAGAGCTCTCCAAGAAGAAAGGATCAGAAAAAAAAGCACAAACACACAGACAGACAGGAAATTCAGAGAAGGAAAAGAGAGAAAACTCTGCGGAAGTTCTACACCGGCCACCGCAACAAGGTGACAAAAGTCCCTTGGGGGGTACCCCCCCCCCCAAGGCCTTTGCCTTCTCCTCTTGCCGCCAATGGCTCAGATGTGGCTTTTTCAGCCCGTCTACTCGGCTTTTTATTGGACATAGGACCTCCTTTTGGTCTTTGTCCTCTAAAAACCTGAGGTTATAGCCAAGCCAAGCGAATCAATAGCATCCTCTATTCTCATCTGCATGGATGATGGCGAAGCCCACATATGGCTTGCGACCGTCAATCTAAACGAGTCCCCCACAATCTCCTGAGAAGTTAGATCCTCCTTTTCTCGCTTTTCATTGTAGTTTGTATTTTTTCAAAAGAGACAGAAAATCACAACTCTTGTCTTTCATTATTGATAAGGATTGTAAATTGGCTATAAACGCCAAAATCGGCTATAAACGCCAAAATCGGCTATAACCAAATGCTAATGCCAAAAAAATCGCCTTTCACGGCAAACCAAGAAAAATGTCTCTTTTCTTAAATATATGTGCAATGGAAAACTTGAAAGAAGTTGATTTCCTTTTTACTTGCGAAGGTTGATCTCCGGATCACCACTTGCAATTCCAAGTAAAATAGAAAATCTGGCACACCCCCACACAAAAAAAGAAATGTTGATGCACGCCCCTGCCCCCCGGTTACGAAAGGGTCGGAACCAAACGGACTCCCACGTCCGCCGACCTTGGTAGAACCCGGGCATGGAGCGCGGTCCATCACTAGAAATACAAATCAGTACCAAAACTGAGGAAGTGGTGAAACTTGAGAATGAAATCCTTGGAGCAAGGACTGAAAATATACAAATGAATAAAAAGCTCAAGGAATTCCAAGCAATCAATGGAACATTGAAGCTAAATGAAATACTGAAAGTTCAAAGACCTCCTCACTTCAAATTTGGTCTAGGATTTGAGAATGGAGAATCCTCTAAGATTACACCTCCGGAAAAGACAAAACCTGTGAAGCCCACTCAGCCTAGAAAAGAGTCCATTCATATGAGAAAGGAAATGAAGTCTAACCAGCCACAAAGAAGATTCAAATTTTATGGTTACTATTATCATTGCAATAGATATGGACATAAAAGGGCTGATTGCAAATTCTATGTTAGAAACAGCCCATTTGTGACTAGGAACCCTTTTTCAAACCTAAACAGTCACAAAATTGAGTGCTATAAGTGTCATAATTATGGACACTTGACTAGGGATTGTAGGTTGCCTATTGCTAACCAATTTCAGGCTGAAAAGAAACCCAAGTTAGTTAAGGCATGGAGGGCAAAGAAAAGGGAAGATAATTCCAAGGAATCTCTCATTGTGCAAATGGCATTCAATGCACAAAAGAAGGCAACACCATGGGTCCTTGATAGTGGCTGTTCAAGCCATATGACAGGTGATAAAGAAAAATTCGTTAAATTACAGCACTATGAAGGCGGATCAGTGAAGTTTGGTAACAATGATGGTGCCAAAATCTGCGGAAAAGGTGTTGTTCAGCTAAAGGCAAACAAGAGCAGATCAGACGAGGTCTTATATGTGTCTGGACTGAGATACAACTTGCTTAGTGTGAGCCAGATCTGTGACAAAGGCCACGAAGTTGTCTTCACTAAGAATGGGTTTGCTATCAAGAAGTATAGCAACGGCAAAACAATGGCTACTGGATCTAGGACTGCTGGAAATCTCTATACATTGTCAGATGGAGCTGAAAAGACTTGCTTGATGAGTCGGACAAAGGAAAGTTGGTTGTGGCACAAACGCCTTGGGCATCTAAACTTTGATAACATGTCAAAGATTTGCAATTCAAAGGCTGTCAGAGGTATGTCTATAGTTGAAAAGCCTTCCAACCCCATTTGCGATTCTTGCCAAAAGGGAAAGCAAACGAGGGTAATGTTCAAGTCAAAGGAGCATCATTCAAAGAAACCTCTTGAGCTAGTGCATACTGATCTCTGTGGACCGATGCGAACTCAAAGCACCAATGGAGATAAGTATTTTATGTTATGCATTGATGATTATACTCGTATGACATGGGTATTGTTTCTTAAGCATAAACATCAAGCACTTGATCGTTTTAAAGTGTTTAAAGCACAGGTTGAAAATATGCTTGGAAAACGTATCAAGATTTTAAGGTCTGATCGAGGAGGTGAATTCACATCTGAAGAGTTCACTAACTATTGTGAGCACCATGGCATTCAAAGACAATATTCATCCCCTAGAACTCCACAGTAAAATGGAGTTGTGGAACGGAAAAATCGCACCGTGCAAGAGATGGCTCGCACAATGCTAACTGAGAGCAAGCTAGCTGAAAAATACTGGAAGGAGGCAATCCATACGGCTGTATACATTCAGAATCGATGCTTGATCAGGCCACATAAAGACAAAACTCCTTATGAGCTATGGTTTGGGAGAAAAGCAACAGTCAAGCACTTCAGAGTCTTCGGTAGCAAGTGTTACATCAAACGTCTTGAACAAAATCCGGGCAAATTTGATGAAAGAGCTTATGAAGGTATATTTCTGGGTTACTCCTCCTCTAGTAAGGCTTACAGATGTCTTAACAAAAGGACCAGAAAAATCATAGAAAGTGTCGATGTTAGAATTGATGAAAACCGTGAATCAAAGAATGTAACTCATCATGACAGTCCAGTTTATGAGGACTCAAGTGAGATTGATGATGAAGTGGCTGAACCTAATGATTCTGAGAAATCAAAGGATGACTCAGAGGATGCTACACCTAGAAAGAAAAGCACTTGGGTAGAGCAACACCCTAAGGATCAAATCATTGGAGATCCTGAGGCTGGTGTTAAAACAAGACAAAGTGTAGTTAGCAGTTACTCACTTGTGTCCACCATTGAACCCAAGACTATCGCTGAAGCCAGTCTCGATGAAAGTTGGTTGAAAGCCATGCATGAGGAGTTGGAGCAAATTGAGAAGAACTCCACATGGGAACTAGTTGCTAGACCTACCGATAAGAATGTTATTGGTACTAAATGGGTCTTTCGGAATAAGCTGAATGAAGATGGTCAGGTCATACGAAACAAACCAAGGTTGGTTTGTAAAGGCTATGCTCAAGTTGAAGGCATAGATTTTGAAGAGACCTTTGCACCGGTGGCTCGTCTGGAAGCCATTCGTATGTTTCTTGCATTGGCTGCAAACAAAACCTTCAAGGTATTTCAGATGGATGTAAAGTCAGCCTTCTTGAATGGATTACTTGAAGAAGAGGTCTACATTGAGCAACCTGATGGTTTTCTCATTAGCAAAAATTCAAACCTAGTGTGCAAGTTGAAAAAGGCTCTTTATGGGCTGAAACAAGCGCCAAGGGCGTGGTATGCAAGGCTGGACCTCTATCTCCGCAAGATCGGCTTTGGAAAAGGACTGGTTGATAGCAATATTTATGTCAAAACAGAGTTGAGCAAACAGCTGGTTGTCATTGTTTATGTTGATGACATAATCTTTGGTGGCAATGATGAGGAAATGTGCAGGAATTTTGCTGAAGAGATGAAGAAAGAATTTGAGATGTCAATGCTTGGAGAACTAAAGCTCTTCCTTGGTTTACAAGTTCAGCAGCTAAAACATGGTATCTTCATATCACAGATATACATCAAGGAAATGCTGAAGCGTTTTAACATGGAAGACAGCAAGCCAGTGAGCACACCAATGACTACGAACACAAAGCTAAGCAAAGATGATAAGGGTTCGTTCGTTGATCACACCACTTATCGCTCTATGATAGGAAGCTTGCTTTATTTGACTGCTACAAGACCGGATCTTCTGCAAGCAGTATGTATGGTGGCTCGATTTCAAGCATCACCAACTGAGACGCACCTTACAGCAGTAAAAAGGATATTTTGATATCTGAAAGGTACCATGGAGCTTGGTATTTGGTATCCTAAAGGCAAATCCTTCACTCTTGTTGCATACTCTGACGCCGATTGGGCTGGATGTATAGATGATCGCAAGAGTACAAGTGGTGGTGCATTCTATCTCGGTGAAAGGTTGGTGGCATGGCACAGTAAGAAACAAGATTCAGTATCCCTTTCTATAGCGGAAGCGGAATATATTGCAGCGGCAACTTGTTGTACGCAAGTGTTATGGATGCGGCAAATGCTCTCTGATCTAGGAGTTCCAACAACGGATCCTACGCCGATCCTCTGTGACAACACATGTGCAATTCACATCTCTAAGAATCCTGTTCAGCATTCTAGAACGAAGCATGTTGCAATCCGCTATCACTTTCTCAAGGAAAAGGTTGCAGACGGTAAGGTAAAGTTGGAATATGTTCCAACTACTGAGCAAGTTGCTGATATCTTCACAAAACCTCTGCCAAAGGAAGTCTTCGAGTATCTCCGAAAAAAATTAGGAGTTACTCACTCTCCTAATCCTTAGGAGTTGTGCTTGAAAGGGGGAGCAATGTATTCCTTGAATATCCTATTCGCTCCTTGGTTGGTCCCTTTGGACTTGTTGTCAAAGGGGGAGAAAGTCTTTTGCTAGGAGAAAGCTATGGTAGAAGAGGTTATGCTATGATAGCTTGGGGGAGATTGGTATCAAGAATGTGAATGTGAATGTAAAGATCTTGATTCTGTTGTTTTTTTTAAGACAGGGGGAGTCTATGGTTCTGAAGAAGCTTCATGAAGGTCAACTGGTTCAAAGTGTTCCAAGTGTTGAAGTTCCAAGTGTTGCCAACAATTCCAAAGGGGGAGAATGTTGGAATTTGAGATGTACTTAAGAAGTCTTATGAAGCATTGAAGTGCTTAGTATCTCAAGTAATCATTTTATGTTGGAATTATTGTCAACACAATGTCACAAGTGTGGTGTTGATAGTGTGGTATTGATAGAGCTTCAAAGAGAAAACAGAGCTGAAACAGTACAGGAATTCAGAATTCCTGAAGCAGTGTGGTCAGTCGACCGGGGACCCCACGTGGTCGACCGGGAAAGAGAACTCTGCAGAAGAAAGTCCCAGTTAGCTCCCAGTTAATTGTTGCCACAGTGTGTCGCCGGTCGACCTGGGGACCCCATGCTGGTCGACCGAGCACGGGAACCAGAATTGCGCAGAAATAGAAGTTTTGCACGAAAATTCAGGAATCTTATGTATTTCGTTTGGGACTCTTTCTAAACGAATTCTAGCCTAATTTGAACACTCTTTAGGGTTACCATAACCTATATAAAGGCTTGATTGGCTCGTTTTCATGAGTACAGAAGAGAAGAGAGAACAAAACAGAGGAGTTTTGGAGAGAAGAGTGATTGGAGAAGAAGGTGCTGCAATGTGTTGTTGTGCTGCAAGTTTCTACAGCAAGTGTGGACGAGAATGTGCTCATGAAGATGGTGATTCGTCCATAGATAAGTGTCTCTCTTTTTTATGCTTTAAATTTCAATTTGTAAGGGATTGAGAGAGAGAGATTGTAGAGGGGAAGGGCTGTAGAAAAGTTCTCTACTTTAATTCTATAAAACATCAAGTTGATGCTTGGTGTTAGGGGTTTGGTGATCCTATCTGTTGGTGCAGATAAATTGTAAAGGGAGTAGGTGCTTCCTAGATAGTTGGTGCTATCTGAAACTTAAGGGTTGGTGCTCTTTGTCGTTGGTGCGACTAAATAGATTCAGACCTGTTCTGGATCGGTGTTCGGACAGTCTTTGAACCGTGGACGTAGCCTTTTAGTGAACCACGTTAAATCTGGTGTCCTTGTGTGATTTGATTTGCTTTTGTTGTTAAATTGGACCTGTTTTTAAGGAATCACTGATTCACCCCCCCCCCTCTCAGTGATCGCGATATCTAACAATGATATGATCTAAGATTGGTTCCAAGTCAAGTTATTATAAGGAAAGTCTAGTTTTTAAAATTAGTATTACCAATGTGTCCATCTCATGAGTTATCAACACTAATTAGAATGGTCTCAATACCAGCATATGATGTAATAAATTGATTAATTTCTTTATTAATCAATATATTCATGCTTTCCGTTTCATGAGATGAATGGTGTTTAATTATTTACTTGCACATAACCAATACGAATGACATAATGGTTCATGAGATGAACCGGAGTCCATAAGTATACTAGATATAATATATGTGTATGGATGAGATCCACATACGGGAGACATGTAAAATAAATCTTATACTTGAATATCTTCACAACCAGTGATGAGACTGGACATCTCATACTGACAAGGTTACAGCATTTTGATCACTATGAGATAGTGTGATTTGTCTCGATCATCAGAATGAAAGATTCTGGATCATAGTGCTGGTACATTGGATGTATTGAAGGACCATGAGAAGCACCTTACAGACACTGTCTTTATATTAAGGTTTGCTCTCATGATTCCCTAGCAGTAAGCTCTCAATCCTGAGACATTAATGAACTCAAGTTTCTATCTATTCATTTGCTTTGAATCACCAATGAGTGAGGCTAACTGTAGGTCAACACCTCGGTGATTTGGGTACGTGGTAGTAGAGCTGTAGGAACATTGGTCAAGATGGATTCTATCTCTAATATCACCTTATGCCAATTAATGGATTTAATCATGGTTAAGTGTACACCCATTCTGATTAAGAGTTAATTGGAAAGGTACCATTGATCATTATAATTAATTGGGGCTCAAGCACAATAAGATATGGATCTAATTTGGAAGACAGGTCCAATTGATCCATGGATATTGATGGAGGGGCCTACTTGTGGTAATAGGGAAGTTTAGGGTCTTCTATGTAATTTCCTAAGACTGGAGTTCAATTGCATTTATATAGTGGAATTATTTGCAATTAAATGTGGGCCCGGATTGCACATGAGATGTGGGGTCGCGTGTTCCAGTTGGAGCCAGCTTTCTAAGGAATCCCTATTGGTCCCCACGCTAGCCCAATCATCAGACGGATACTAATTCTAGTTGAACTCTAAAAGGAAAGTTACTATTTCTATTTGAAGTGAGACTTCTAATAGTGGTAATAGTATGTTTCTAATTATTAATGGAAGTGAGACTTCTATTGTAATTAAGAAAGAGAAGAAAGTTACTAATTAATTTGGAAGTGAGACTTCTAATTAAATTAGTAAAGAGTAGTTTGCAAAAGCTATAAATAGGGACCAAAGGGGGCTTGGACGTCCATCCTTGGAATTCACGCCCAGCCCCCTTTGTGCAAGAGTTGCACTTCTCTTCTCTCCCTTTTCTAGTTCCTTTAAGTTCCTAGTTGTTTTCTCTTGAAGATCCCACCCATCTTCTTGAGAAAGAGATTCTGATTCGGGTAATAGCATGGAAGGCCATTGAGTTTTGGAAAAACCTATTTGATTCGCGAAAGGGTTCGTCATCAAAGAAAGTAGCAAATTCTCCATTAGAGCACAACCGAGCTCCAAAGGTATAATCTATTTTCTTGTATGATATAGATCTTTGTTGCATGTTTGTTATTGTTTTTCTATCTCTTAGATAGATTATATTACTGATCATGATAGATGAGATAGAGGGTTTGCATCTTGGAAACATTGATAGCCTTATGGATAGTTGATCCCTGTATCAAGTGGATCAAAAGTTTTTGAAACCTATCCTAAAGGCCCACCTAATTTCCAACAATTGGGTGAACATTGACCCATGTCTGTGGCTAGGCGGGCCCTTTTATGGCCTAAGTTTGGATGTGAATTACCCTAGACTGGAGAGGTTAGATTGTATGCGCTTGTGACCCATTATGGATGTAAATGGATCATATGTTATTGAACATGGACTTGTATCTCATATGGACTGTTATAGACCAGGCCACGTATTTGGTGGGCCTTGGTATGGATCCGTTGACTGGACTTGGACTTGGATTATGATCCATGGATGCTTGGACCTCTTAGGGACTTTGTTAGGACCTTGTTCACGCAAGGCAAAGCCTAGATAGACACAGACCTTTATTGTTTCCTGAGTCGGCATAGACATTCACTCAGTTGATCTAAGCTCAGCCAGTTGGACTAATCATAACTGGTAGGAGCTATTGAGAGTGTTGTGTGGCTATCATGATGAGCATTGTTGGAGACGGACGGTGTGATACCAAGTCCGGTCTCAGTGTGTGTTGATGGATGATGTTATTTGCGGGGCTAGATAATCCCCAACACGATGAGATTTTCCCCGCCGCGACTGTGTTCAGTATGGGAGGGCCGCAGCATAATATCTCACGGTATCCAGCTTGTGTGAGTGTGCCATTTTGTGTAGGTTTATTATATTATGTTTATCTTGATTCTATTTGTTTATCTTGCCCAACTGCCTAGGATCTGTACCATTGCTATTCTCCTAACTTTACTACTGTGACTTGCCAGATCTTTAGATCTGATCCACTCTTGGTGTTTAGGTTTTGACCCCGAGTTCGAGGGCGATGCGTATGCACTCGTTGAGGTGCCCGTACTAGGTGACTACGGATGGGGACCGGCCGACCAAGTGGTTGAGCCGGAGGGTGAGAGCCGGCACCAGTGGCAGGGGCTTGAGTGTCTGTTTGTTTGGGATTTTGAGAGATTTTTGTAGTGAGTTGGGTAATGTTGGAAATATGTAATTAAACTTTGGTTTTTATCACTTGTCATTTTAGGCTGGATAAGCCCGTTATACATGATATGATTTTGATGATACCTTGTGCTTCCGCTATCACTGTATTGCTTCCGCTTATTTCTTTATGCTTCCGCAATATTAACTGTTGTTATAATATTGTTTCAAAAGTTTTAAATTGGACCTCACTGCGGACCTACAATCTTGGAAGTTCTCGGATTTTCCAGGAAGTACTGCGCCAATTTCGGTGCTTTGACGGTTTTCTCGGTATCCGGAATTTGGGCGTTACATTTTATGTAAGGGGGGTGGAATGTGACGCCCCGGAGTCCCACATCGACTATAGAAAGGAAAGTGATTGGGATTATATGTAGAGCTTACACCCTTACCTTGCATGAGGCCTTTTGATGAGTTGAGGCCCATCATAAACAAAACCGTGAGGTCAGTGGGCCAAAGCGGACAATATAATGCATGGGTATAAGGGTGGGGCGTTACAGTCAATCATCTATAATTTAATTTTAGAAGATTCTTGGCCATTTTCATTTCACAAATATTAGAAAATCTCTTTTGACATGCAACATTTAAAGATTTAAATATATTAAAAATGGAAAAGAACATATCTACTGTAGAAAATAAAATCAAAGCATAACTCAAAAATAATACAAGATTTTAACGTACGGCGGGTTTTGTGTAGAGCGGCTTGGGTGGAGAGAGATTTTGAGTGGTGATGATGTTGGAATTTGAGATGACTTGAGAAGTCTTTTGAAGAATTGAAGAAATTAATATCTCAAGCATCATTTTGAGTTGGAATTATTGTCAACACAATGTCACAAGCATGATGTTAATAGGTTGGTGTTGATAGAGCTTAAAAGAGAAATCAGAGTTGAAACAGTTCAGGAATTCAGAATTCCTGAAGCAGAGTGTGCGGTCGACCGGGCACCCCATGCGGTCGACCGAGAAAGAGAAACCTACAGAAAAAAAGTTCAGGTAGCTCCCAGTTATTTTCGTGACACAGTGTGTCGTCGGTCGACCGGGACCCCAGGATGTCGACCGAGCACGATAGTTGTCTGCTTCCAGATTGTGTATGATGTCGACCGAAGACAGCAGGATGTCGACCGAGCACGACGGTTATCTGCTTCCAGACTGTGTATGATGTCGACCGAGCAAGGAAGGATGTCGACCGAGCACGGGAACCAGAGTTGCTCAGAAACAGAAGTCTTGCACGAAAATTCAGGATTCTCATCTATTTCGTTTGGGACTCTTCCTAAATGAATTGTAGCCTATTTTGAACACTCTTAAGGGTTACCATAACCTATATAAAGGCATGTTTGGTTCATTTTTAAGAAGATACACAAGAGAGAAAGAAGAGAAGAGAAAAGAGTAGAAAAGAGAGAGAGTTTTGGAGAGAAGAGAGTGCTATTGCTGTGTGCAATCTTATTACAAGTTTCTACAGCAAGTGTGGACGAGGATGTGCTCTTGAAGATGGTGTTTCGTCCATAAGATAAGTGTCTCTCTGTTTATGCTTTAATTTTCAATTTGTAAGGGATTGAGAGAGAGAGATTGTAGAGGGGAAGGGCTGTAGAAAAATGTTTCTACTTTAATTCTGTAGAACATCAAGTTGTTGCTTGGTGTCTGGGGTTTGGTGATCCTATCTGTTGGTGCAGATAAATTGTAAAGGGAGTAGGTGCTTCCTAGATAGTTGGTGCTATCTGAAACTAAAGGGAGTCGGTGCTTCCTAGATAGTTGGTTATATCTGAAACTAAGGGTTGGTGCTCTTTGTCGTTGGTGTAACTAAATAGATTCAGATCTGTCCCGGATTGGTGTTCGGACAGTCTTTGAACCGTGGACGTAGCCTTTTGGTGAACCACGTTAAATCTGGTGTCCTTGTGTGATTTGATTTGCTTTTGTTGTTAAATTGGACCTGTTGAAAAAGGAATCACTGATTCACCCCCCCCCCCTCTCAGTGATCGCGATATCTAACAATTGGTATCAGAGCATAAGGCTCCCTTGATAAGCTTAACACGCTAAGGGTGATCTCTTGTCAAATCACATGGCAACCAATACAGGGAATAAGAAAGCACCTTTGTTTGATGGTTCTAATTACTCCTTCTGGAAGATCAGAATGCAGGCTTTCATTAAGTCACTTGGCTATGATGTCTGGGAGACTGTCAGAGTCGGTTACAATATTGCCATTGTACCCAATGATGCTGCAACGAAGAAGTTAGCAGACAACGACTCTAAGGCGCATAATGCACTCTTTAGTGGTCTTGTGGACAGCGAGCTGGTCAAAGTAATTGCATGCAAAACAGCCAAGGAAATATGGGACAAATTGAAAAGCATTCATGAAGGAGATGAGAAGATCAAAGAAGCAAAATTGCAAACCCATCGCTCTCAATTTGAATCTCTTCGCATGGAGGAAAGCGAGAATGTTGACTCATATTTGCAACGAGTGAATGAAGTCACGAATGACATTCGTGGACTAGGGGAGGAGATGAAAGAACCAGTCATCATCAAAAAGGTTCTAAGATCTCTTCTTCCCCGGTTTGATTCAAAAGTCTCAGCCATAGAAGAAGCCAAGGATCTGAATGAATTTTCCATGGATGAGTTGCATGGTTCACTCACTGCCTATGAGATGCGCATAGGTAAGACGTCTTCATCTGATAGAGAAGCGGCCTTCAAAGTTCAGAAAAAGGGAAAAGAGACTGCTGGTCATGATTCTGATACTGATGATGATGAGCTTGAGGCTCAATTTGTTAGAAAGCTAAAGAAAGGAAGCAATGGAAAGTACAAAGGGAAGCTACCCTTTAAATGCTTCAATTGTGGCGGTGTTGGTCACTTTGCTGCGAAGTGTCCGCTGAAAGAAAATAATGATGATGACTGTTATGTTGATAAGAGTAAGTGGAAGAAAAATCTCAGAAAGAGGGGCAAAGCAAAAAGCTTCATCAGTCAATATAATGACAGCACGTCTGAAACTTCAGACGATGATGAATCAGCCGAGGCAACTGAAGCTCTCTTCATGGTTACCGTTGAAGAAGAAGAGGAGCAAGAGCCGGAAGAGGAAGAGGAGGCTGAGGTCAATCTCGAAGAAGAACTCATTGCCGCACTTGAGGAGCTTAGCATGGAACGAAAAACAAGTAAGAAAAATCTGAAACTTCTTCATGAATCTGAAAGTTCAATTATTGCTTTGAAAACTCAAGTTGAAGAATATAAAAGAATGGTGGAAGTCCTTCAAAATCAAATAAGTATCAAAAAGGAAGAGGCTATGAAACTTGAAACTGAAATCGCTAGAGCAAAGGCTGAAAAAATTGGAAAGTAGCCGAAAACTCAAAGCACTCCAAGCGATTGAAGGGACAATGAAACTCAATGAAATTCTGAAAGTTCAAAAGCCCTTCCACAATAAATTTGGTATTGGATTTGAAACCGGAGAGTCCTCTAAAGCTGCACCTTCTTTGTTTATGAAACAAAGTGCCATACCTCTCAAGGCTACAAAGCTTCAAATACAGCCTAGTATTGAGATGGTCAATAAGAAAAGGTTTGTGGAGTTTAACCAGCCACCTAAGAAAGGAAGAATGTTCAGATTCTATGGTTATTGCTATCATTGCAATAGATATGGACATAAAAGAGCTGATTGCAAATTCTATGTTAGAAACAGCCCATTTGTGACTAGGAATCCTTTTTCAATCCTAAACAGCCACAAAATTGAGTGCTATATGTGTCATAATTATGGACACTTGGCTAGGGATTGTATGTTGCCTATAGCTAACCAATTTCAGGTTGAAAAGAAACCCAAGTTAGTTAAGGCATGGAGGGCAAAGAAAAGGGAAGGTAATTCCAAGGAATCTCTCATTGTGCAAACGGCATTCAATGCACAAAAGAAGACAGCACCATGGGTCCTTGATAGTGGTTGTTCAAGCCATATGACAGGTGATAAGGAAAAATTTGTCAAATTACAGCACTATGAAGGCGGATCAGTGAAGTTTGGTAACAATGATGGCGCCAAAATCTGCGGAAAAGGTGTTGTTCAGCTAAAGGCAAATAAGATCAGATCAGACGAGGTCTTATATGTGTCTGGACCAAGACACAACTTGCTTAGTGTGAGCCAGATCTGTGACAAAGGCCACGAAGTTGTCTTCACTAAGAATGGTTTTGCTATCAAGAAGTGTAGCAATGGAAAAACAGTGGCTACTGGATCTAGGACTGCTGGAAATCTCTATACATTGTCAGATGGAGCTGAAAAGACTTGCTTGATGAGTCGGATAGAGGAAAGTTGGTTGTGGCACAAACGCCTTGGGCATCTAAACTTTGATAACATGTCAAAGATTTGCAATTCTAAGGCTGTCAGAGGTATGTCTACAGTTGAAAAGCCTTCCAACCCCATTTGCGATTCTTGTCAAAAGGGAAAGCAAACAAGAGTAATGTTCAAGTCAAAGGAGCATCATTCAAAGAAACCTCTTGAGCTAGTGCACACTGATCTCTGTGGACCGATGCGAACTCAAAGCACCAATGGAGATAAGTATTTTATGTTATGCATTGATGATTATACTCGTATGACATGGGTATTGTTTCTTAAGCATAAACATTAAGCACTTGATCGTTTTAAAGTGTTTAAAGCACAGGTTGAAAATATGCTTGGAAAACGTATCAAGATTTTAAGGTCTGATCGAGGCGGTGAATTCACATCTGAAGAGTTCACTAACTATTGTGAGCACCATGGCATTCAAAGACAGTATTCAGCCCCTAGAACTCCACAGCAAAATGGAGTTGTGGAACGGAAAAATCACACCGTGCAAGAGATGGCTCGTACAATGCTAACTGAGAGCAAGCTAGCTGACAAATACTGGAAGGAGGCAATCCATACGGCTATATACATTCAGAATCGATGCTTGATCAGGCCACATGAAGACAAAACTCCTTATGAGCTATGGTTTGGGAGAAAAGCAAAAGTCAAGCACTTCAGAGTCTTCGGTAGCAAGTGTTACATCAAGCGTCTTGAACAAAATCCGGGCAAATTTGATGAAAGAGCTGATGAAGGTATATTTCTGGGTTATTCCTCATCTAGTAAGGCTTATAAATGTCTTAACAAAAGGACCAGAATCATAGAAAGTGCTGATGTTAGAATTGATGAAAACTATGAATCAAAGAATGGAACTCATTATGACAGTCCCGTTTATGAGGACTCGAGTGAGATTGATGATGAAGTAGCTAAACCTAATGATTCTGAGAAATCAAAGGATAACTCAGAAGATGCTACACCTAGAAAGAAAAGCACTTGGGTAGAGCAACACCCTAAGGATCAAATCATTGGAGATCCTGAGGTCGGTGTTAAAACAAGACAAAGTGTAGTTAGCAATTACTCACTTGTGTCCACCATTGAACCCAAGACTGTGGCTGAAGCCAGTCTCGATGAAAGTTGGTTAAAAGCTATGCATGAGGAGTTAGAGCAAATTGAGAAGAACTCCACATGGGAACTAGTCTCTAGACCTACCGATAAGAATGTTATTGGTACTAAATGGGTCTTTCGGAATAAGCTGAATGAAGATGGTCAGGTCATACGAAACAAAACAAGGTTGGTTTGTAAAGGCTATGCTCAAGTTGAAGGCATAGATTTTGAAGAGACCTTTGCACCGGTGGCTCGTCTGGAAGCCATTCGTATGTTTCTTGCATTGGCTGCATACAAAACCTCCAAGGTATTTCAGATGGATGTAAAGTCAGCCTTCTTGAATGGATTACTTGAAGAAGAGGTCTACATTGAGCAACCTGATGGTTTTCACATTAGCAAAAATTCAGACCTAGTGTGCAAGTTGAAAAAGGCTCTTTATGGGCTAAAACAAGCGCCAAGGGCGTGGTATGCAAGGCTGGACCTATATCTCCGCAAGATCGGCTTTGGAAAAGGACTGGTTGATAGCAATCTTTATGTCAAAACAGAGTCGAGCAAACAGCTGGTTGTCATTGTTTATGTCGATGACATAATCTTTGGTGGCAATGATGAAGAAATGTGCAGGAATTTCGCTAAAGAGATGAAGAAAGAATTTGAGATGTCAATGCTTGGAGAACTAAAGTTCTTCCTTGGTTTACAAGTTCAGCAGCTGAAACATGGTATCTTCATATCACAGATGAAATACATCAAGGAAATGCTGAAGCATTTTAACATGGAAGACAGCAAGCCAGTGAGCACACCAATGACAACGAACACAAAGCTAAGCAAAGATGATAAGGGTTCGTCCGTTGATCATACCACTTATCGTTCTATGATAGGAAGCTTGCTTTATTTGACTGCTACAAGACCGGATCTTCTGCAAGTAGTATGTATGGTGGCTCGATTTCAAGCATCACCAACTGAGACGCACCTCACAACAGTAAAAAGGATATTTCGATATCTGAAAGGTACCATGGAGCTTGGCATTTGGTATCCTAAAGGCAAATCATTTACTCTTGTTGCATACTCTGACGCCGATTGGGCTGGATGTATAGATGATCGCAAGAGTACAATCAGTGGTGCATTCTATCTCGGTGACAGGTTGGTGGCATGGCACAGTAAGAAATAAGATTCAGTATCCCTTTCTACAGCGGAAGCGGAATATATTGCAGCGGCAACTTGTTGTACGCAAGTGTTATGGATGCGGCAAATGCTCTCTGATCTAGGAGTTCCGACAACGGATCCTACGCCGATCCTCTGTGACAACACAAGTGCAATTCACATCTCCAAGAATCCTGTTCAACATTCTAGAACGAAGCATGTTGCAATTCGCTATCACTTTCTCAAGGACAAGGTTGCAGATGGTGAGGTAAAGTTGGAATATGTCCCAACTACTGAGCAAGTTGCTGATATCTTCACAAAACCTCTGCCAAAGGAAGTCTTCGAGTATCTCCGAAAAAAATTAGGAGTTACTCACTCTCCTAATCCTTAGGAGTTGTGCTTGAAAGGGGGAGCAAAGTATTCCTTGAATATCCTATTCGCTCCTTCGTTGGTCCCTTTAGACTTGTTGTCAAAGGGGGAGAAAGACTTAAGCTAGGAGAAAGCTATGTTAGAAGAAGTTATGCTATGATAACTTTGGGGAGATTGGTATCAAGAGTGTTAGAGATCTTGATTTTTTTTAAAAGACAGGGGGAGACTATGGTTCTGAAGAAGCTTCATGAAGATCAACTAGTTTAAACGTGTTTCAAGTGTTGAAGTTCCAATAGTGTTGCCAACAATTCCAAAGGGGGAGATTGTTGGAATTTGAGATGACTTGAGAAGTCTTTTGAAGAATTGAAGAAATTAATATCTCAAGCATCATTTTGAGTTGGAATTATTGTCAACACAATGTCACAAGCATGATGTTAATAGGTTGGTGTTGATAGAGCTTAAAAGAGAAATCAGAGTTGAAACAGTTCAGGAATTCATAATTCCTGAAGCAGAGTGTGCGGTCGACCGGGCACCCCATGCGGTCGACCGAGAAAGAAACCTGCAGAAAAAAAGTTCAGGTAGCTCCCAGTTATTTTCGTGACACAGTGTGTCGTCGGTCGACCGGGACCCCAGGATGTCGACCGAGCACGATAGTTGTCTGCTTCCAGATTGTGTATGATGTCGACCGAAGACAGCAGGATGTCGACCGAGCACGACGGTTAGATGTCGACCGAGCAAGGAAGGATGTCGACCGAGCACGGGAACCAGAGTTGCGCAGAAGCAGAAGTCTTGCACGAAAATTCAGGATTCTCATCTATTTCGTTTGGGACTCTTTCTAAACGAATTGTAGCCTATTTTGAACACTCTTAAGGGTTACCATAACCTATATAAAGGCATGTTTGGTTCGTTTTTAAGAAGATACACAAGAGAGAAAGAAGAGAAGAGAAAAGAGTAGAAAAGAGAGAGAGTTTTGGAGAGAAGAGAGTGTTGTTGCTGTGTGCAATCTTGTTACAAGTTTCTACAGCAAGTGTGGATGAGGATGTGCTCTTGAAGATGGTGTTTCATCCATAAGATAAGTGTCTCTCTGTTTATGCTTTAATTTTCAATTTGTAAGGGATTGAGAGAGAGATTGTATAGGGGAAGGGCTGTAGAAAAAGGTTTCTACTTTAATTCTGTAGAACATCAAGTTGGTGCTTGGTGTCTGGGGTTTGGTGATCCTATCTGTTGGTGCAGATAAATTGTAAAGGGAGTAGGTGCTTCCTAGATAGTTGGTGCTATCTGAAACTAAAGGGAGTCAGTGCTTCCTAGATAGTTGGTGCTATCTGAAACTAAGGGTTGGTGCTCTTTGTCGTTGGTGCGACTAAATAGATTCAGATCTGTCCCGGATTGGTGTTCGGACAGTCTTTGAACCGTGGACGTAGCCTTTTGGTGAACCACGTTAAATCTGGTGTCCTTGTGTGATTTGATTTGCTTTTGTTGTTAAATTGGACCTGTTGAAAAAGGAATCACTGATTCACCCCCCCTCTCAGTGATCGCGATATCTAACAGATGAGTAGGGCTATATATGAGAATGGGGTACTTTCGGTGATAAATTAACTCCCACTTGCACACAAGTCCCAAGTCTAAGATGGTCGATGTTGGGTAGATAAGAGGATAGTTGGTGTATGTGGAAGGAATTGAAGGAAGAAGGAGGAAGGAGGAGAATGAAGAAGAAAAACAGGCAGAGATATTCCCACTTGTGTCACCGCTAGACCAAACAACAAGAAAGAAAAAACCAAAAAGGGCCTCTGGGACCTTACTGTGGATACATATATTTTGGATCCTTTTTGGTTTATATTGACCGAATTTCTTTTAGATAAAATCTTTTAAATATTAGAGGATTTTACAAAAAAAAAACCCTTAGATGTCCCATACAAGAAAATTGATCTCATAGTTTCTGCTATACAAAAAGGCCTTCCCGCCAATTCTAACATCTTTTTTTGCCTTTTACATTGAGCGACAATATCGTCGCTTGTTTCATTTGAGTAGCGACGATATCATCGCTCGTATCTTCTTCTTCTTCTTTCTCCATCTCCTTGGTTCCAACAAATAAGATGCCCAAGACACTAACCTTCTATCTCGATCATAGTTGTCATGTCGTTTTAGACCCCATTTCAGTCTGGCATTCAAAAAAATATAGATTTAGTGCATTCTAGTAAAAAACTTTGAAATTAGATTTTGGAAAAATATAAGAAATACAAAGTATATATGTGTATAAAAAAAAAATTAATTATGTACAATATTATTTTGGCTGAAAATTTACATTTCAGCCGGAATATTGAGTTTTGCCCGAGATTGATCGAAATTCAAATAGAAAGTTTTTAACTGAAATTTCTCTTTGGCCACTTGACCTAAACAAAGAATCTTGGCCATTTCGACCAAGACGGTATGAAATTAATAACTATGATCTCGATTCATCATTTTCATAGATATATTATCATAATTAGGTTTCATCCTCGCTGCTTGAGACATGAGATCTTCCACGCTAGCATGGTTCTTCTGGTTGCAGTCATCGAATCCCCAAGTCGAGTGAAAGATCATTTAAAAGCTACAATCAATAAGAACCCAATTTTAGAAACGTCATTTGGAGTTGTTTGGTTACGAAGAGTTGTGAGAAATGTATTAGTTGCATGTGGCCATCATTGAGGCTTTAAGTCTGTATTCACCCATAACAGTGGACTTGAAAGTATGTGTAAGGAGGATGATGTGATGCCGGATGGGAAGGTGGTGAAGGGTTTTTCACTGTTTTGTGACTTACAATGTGTATGTTATAAGTCTACAAGATTAGATCATTAGGTCATCATTTCATGTACATTTGTGGACTTAATAGGGTTAATTGCATTGAATTGCACTCAATTTCATGATTTCATGCATTTGAGCATAAAGTTAGACTTTAGGTTAAAATTAGTTAAAATTCATTGATTGCATGACATTTGTTAAATTAGGGTTTTGCATTATTAAGTTATCACAACAATTGCCCTTCTGATTTCATGTAAGCATGCTTGCTATTTTTGGTACCATAGGTTATTTTTGGAACTTGGTCAATTTGGTACATCATTATGCATGTTAGGGTGCCAAGCACGGTCAATGTGATTTTTCTACATAAAATTATAACTGAATGCTTTTCTTTCAATTTATAAAGGAAACTTCAATATCTTGTGGCCGACATTGATGAGACTTGAGAGAGGTCAAAGAAGAGAGAGTAATTTCAAGAATTCAAGAAGTACTACACACCTATATGGGGTCCACCTTGGGCCTCACCCCAAGGTGGACGTCCCACACGGTGGACCACATATTTTGGCATCTTTAGAAGAAGGAAAAGTCAACGCATGAAGCTATGTTTGGGATGTCAAGAAACCATAAAATCCATATTTGGAAAAAAGTTGTTTCTGACCAAAGACTGAAACTCAAATTCAAACAATGAATTCAAGTAAGGAAAGTTTGTTGGAAGAGGTTGACTAGTCAAGCAAGCAAGTCAAGTAAACATGTAAAGATGGAAAGAAGATCAAGAGGCCAACAAAGAAAGATTTCAAGGCCATGTTGGACATCCAAGATGGAGCCCACATGCATTGGGCGTCCACACACAAGAAGCTTCCTTATGAACATAAGTATTCTGATTTTCTTCATGGCAGCAACTTGTAACAATCATAACTTTCAAATCGAGTGTCGGATCGGTGCGATCTACCCACTATTGGGAAGCTCTTTCAAGATCCATAGAGCCCAAGATTGAGTCAAATGGAGCTGTATTGAGAGAGATGTAACCTCGGGAAGTTGACTACTGTAATTTTAGAAGGAAATTACAAAAAAAAAACCCAATATTTTGGAGGAGCCTTACAAGAAAAGTCTTACTCACCAAGACATTCAAATTTACAATAGATCTTCTACAATTTAAATTCTTTCTGAGAGAGAAAACTTGCTTGAAGACTAAGCAAAGAATCAAAGACAAAGAGGAAACAAACTCTTAGCAAACAAGGGAGCCCAGAACCTATATAAAGTCCAGCCCTCTACATGGGACATCGAAGCCCTTGTGCAATAAGGGAACGATGACCAAATGGCCTCTCCAATCTATTCCATCCATTCTACCCTCCTCTCTCTAAACCGCTTTTACTCTGCCCCCTTTAGTTCAACTAGGCACTAGTTGTTTAACTTTGTTTAGGAGAATGATGAAGGAGTGCAATATTTCCATATAAATTCAAGTGCAATGAATAAAACAACTTCTTCAAGATTGGTACTTGATTTTCTTTGATTCTAGTCTTTTGATATGTTATTTTCATGAAAGATATATCATATGCTAAGGGCTAATCATTGAAAATTACTAATTTTGGCAAATTACTCGCATTTAATTCAGGTATTCATTCTTTTCCAATCTCAGTTTAGAGGGGGGAGAATCCAAATTGCCCATATTTTCAATGCTTAGGTGTCACGCCCCCGGACCAAGAACCCATTAATTAAGTCCTTAATCCGGGGTTGTGGCGTGGCGAGCCAGAAAATTCCGCCCGCACACGCTTGTTTCCAATAGGTTTTCAGCGGTAAGGATCCTCGAAGTTCGATCCATTACTATCTAGCAATCACATTCACAACAAATGAAACTCGCGGAAGCATTGGAGCAAACAATTAATTTCAAATATATAAATAAAATGGACAATTAGGGCTAGTATCAAAATGAGAAACATATCATATATGGGGCCCAAAGTTAATTTAAGTTCATACAATAAAATTTCTTTAATTACAAATCCTAAAAAAAACAAGCCAACAATGGCTATAAACAAAAACCCAATGAAATACTCAACCCCAAGGTGATCCACAGCTCAAGTACGATTGATGTTGAAACAACATCATCGGGTTGCCACTCACATTTAGTTTGCACTATAGCCTCCTCCTCAAGCTGCACTTCAAAGGCAGAGGGGTCAAGATTTGGTACCAAACAATAAAAGCGTAAGACACAACGGTCTGGCAAGTAAATAAAACAGGTAACATAATGATAGGATTTCTAAAACATTATAAAAGAAACATAAATACATTTGAAATCCTAATCAATGATAGAAACAATATAAAGAACATTTACAAAACATTAAATAATTCGTAAAGTATAAAGATTCGAAGGAACGATGACAATTTAATGAAACAATGGCATTCAAATAAAATGATGACATTCGAATAAAACACTTGGCAAACCACATAGGCTACATTCCCCTATTACCAAGGTAAAGGAGCACTCACTCAGAAACATACTATAAAAGTACTCAATCAATACGTACTTCATTACTGAAGTAATGAAAGTACTCAATCAGTTCTAAACCATGCAAAATGGAAGAAAAGATCTCACCGTCGCCATGGCCTGAAACACTCGCTCATATAGAGCTCCAAACTGCAGTTGGCAAAGTATGATTAAGGATTCCAAGTCGGGTGATCAATCCAACAAGGGTCCCAAGCTTAGTGGTGCCGGGCGAAGAACATAAATCGATGCATTCAAAATTATTGAAAACATTTTTATCGATAAAGCAACTACTCTAAACAATTTGCAAACGGACATTTCACTCACTCAATCGAGTAGTTTTATCGATACTTTCAGATCGTGGTAAACCACTCGCTTCATTTCAAAAATCAATTTACACACGAAAGCTTAAACATTTTCGATGATTTGGAAACGGAATAGTGTATGTTGAATCAATGACTTACAGAGGAAAGTCTCAATGCACACTTAGCATCCAAAAGTTGATTTACAAATTATGAGTTTGCCACCAATGAAAATTCTCAACACTCGAGTTAAGTAAGTGTGTTTTAAGACTCAGAGAAGATCCCGGGTAATATCTCACATCAAACATTCTTTCTTGTTTCCGATTCATTTTATATATTTCAATCATCACTATGTATACAATTCATTCATGGGCTTTTAGGCAATCAATAGGAGATTATTGGGCCTCAAGATAAAAAGGAAAGACGGGATGAAAGGGGCCAAAATAGATTTAAAAAGGTTCCACAAAAAGCCTAGAATCAGGCCTTAAAAAGGGCCTCAAAACACTCCTTAACCGAGCCCTGAAAAGGGCCCAGAATCTGGGCTGGGTCCGCTCGAGCGGACCCCGTCCACCATTGGGTCGCTCGAGCGGACCCAGTTCTGCTAAGTCCGTGGAAGAGTGCAAAATTGCACTCTTCTAACCCTCTTTTGGCCATTCTTTCCCTTCCTTTCTTACAAAATTTAACAAAAAAAAAAATAGGCCTCCCTTGCCTCTACAAACTTCCATTAATATCAATCATACACTAATCCCTCCAATTAAACCAAATCATTCACATAAACACATGAATTTCTTCATTCAAGAGAACACTAAACTTATGAAGAATGAAAGTTGAACCAAGATAATAAAAAGAAAGTAGTGAAGATTTAGTTTCTTGCAATACATTTTCTAAGAGAGGAATACACATAAACATAGCTTGAAATATCAAGTAAACCATTCCATAAATCATATGAAAACAAGACATAGAATGAGATCAAATGAAAACATGGATATTGAACAAAACCATGAAGTTAGCTGAATCATTCACTTGCCTTGGTCAAGATGAAGTGAAAATCACTCAAGAATGGTCTCTAATAGATCTCTAGCTCCAATCCTACAAAAGCCTCAAAATCCCAAAGAGAAAACCCTAGAAAAATAAATCATTTGATAAACTCCAAGAAATCTCCTTGCATGTGTGAGAAAAACACTACAAATGGTTTGAAAAACCAAGATTTCACATAAGAAAAGCAATGGCTAAGCTATTGAAGCTTGAACCAAGAAAAAGAGCTTGGAAGAGAGGGTTGCCTAGCTCAAATCCTTTGAAAAAGAGTATCCTTGAGAAGCTTGGAGAGTGAAGAAGAAATCTAGGAGACCAAATCTCTACTTGGTCTTCAAGAAGATGGCAAATAAGAGGAGAGATAAAGTGCTGGAGTAAAAAAGCCCTAGGCTCTCTTCAAGATTGCAGGAATTGAAAATGGGGAGGAAGAAGAAGAGAGTCCTTTATATATAAAGTGATAAGTGGGCCCCAATCTTCTTAAGGCTGAAAAGGACATTTGTGGGCCCCGAACGAAGACGACGAAGAAGACGAATTTACTCAACGAAATTTCTACTTTCCAAAAAGTACATTTTTGACATATTTTGAAATTTTCAAAATTTGGGTACAGCTTTAGTGTAAAAAGACATTTTTGCCTTTTTTCTCGAAAAACATGATTTCTGAGCCTCAAACAAAATTCGATAAATTATGAAAGTTGTCTAAAATAATAAAATAAGTCGAAAGAAGTGTAAATCATAATTTTCCAAAATAAGAGTAAATTCCCCCAATCTCACACGTAACACACGGCCGCCCCGTCCTACGTCAAACTAAATCTATCGGTTCTTGAAAATCCCCAAAGCTATACAAAAGTCTATTCTAACTTCAAATTAAGCTAATCATCCTCTAAACCCATTTATATACTAATTGTGGTTAAAATAATAATTAAAAATACCGAACCTGGATCGGGGTCTGACATCCTCCACCCCTAAAAATTACATTTGGTCCTCCAAATGATAACTAACCTCTGGAAAGAGCTGAGGGTATTTTTTTTTGGACTTGATCATGAAGTCCTCAAGTGGCCTCTTCCAGTCCATGATTCTCCCAACGAACCTTTACCCTTTGAATTTTTATGTTCCTCAACTCTTGCTCTTTAGTGTCAATAATCTCGACCGGCTTCTCGATGTAGGTGGCATCTTCTCGAACTTCCAACGGTTCATGATGTTGCAGGTGTGAAGGGTCCGAAACATATCTCCTCAACATCAATACATGAAACACATTGTGCACACATTAAAGTTATGGAGGCAAAGCTAATCTATATGCCACATCTCCAACACGACCCAAAATCTCATACGGTCCAATGAATTTCTTTGATAATTCACCCTTCTGTCCAAATCTTAGTGTTCCCTTGATAGGAGATACCTTCAAAAATACCTTGTCTCCAACTTGAAATTGCATATCCTTCCTTCAAACATCAGCATCACTTTTTTGTCTGCTTCTCGTAATCTTCAGTCGTTCATGAATGAGCTTGACTTTATCACTTGTTTCTCCAACCAAAGAAGGTCCATGAAAATTGCGTTCTCCGATTTCTTCCCAACATACTGGGGTTCTACACTTCCTGCCATACAACGCTTAGAAAGGAGCCATTCCTATACTCGAATGGTGGCTGTTGTTGTAGGCGAATTCGCAGAGAGGTGAATTCTTATCCCATTGATTCTTGAAGTCAAGTACACAGGCTCGAAGCATGTTCTCAAGGGTTTGTATAGTCCTCTCCGACTGTCCATCAGTCTGCGAGTGATATGCCGTGCTGAATTGGAGTTTTGTTCCCATAGATTCATGTAAGGTTTTCCAAAACCTTGAAATAAGTCTGCTATCTAGGTCTGAGGCAATGGAGACCGGCTGACCGTGATGGCTGAAAGTTTCTCTCACAAAGGCTTCAGCTAGGGATAGCATGTGCATCTTCTTTCCGGTCTTCAAAGGAACAAAATGTGCAGACTTCGTTAAACGGTCCACTAAAACCCAATTACATTGTTCCCTCTGCTTGTAGTGGGTAATCCCGAGACAAAATCCATAGTTAAGTATTCCCATTTCCACTTTGGGATTTCTAATGGCTGCAAAAGACCTGATGGCTTCTGATGTCCTGCCTTCACCAACTGACAAGTCATGCATCTCGATACGAAGGCTGCTATTTCTCTCTTCATGTTATTCCAACAAAATCTACTCTTCAGGTTGTGGTACATCTTCGTACTCCCCGGGTGCATAGAGTACCTTGTGTTGTGAGCTTCAACCATGATCTCATTTCTTAAATCATCTATCTTTGGAACACATAGTCTGCCGTGGAAGTACAAAACTCCATCCAAGACTTGGAAATCTGGGTGTTCTTAGATGTGCTCCACAATCTTTACTAAGGCTGGATCTTGCATCTATTTATCCTTGATTTTTTCAATGAAGACGGGCTCAGACACTGACATATTCGCCAACATGACTCCTTCCCTCAAGGGTTGAAATTCCACTCCCAAATCTTCAAATTGCCGAAAGTTATAAAATCCTTGCAAACTGGCCATATTGACTGACTTTATGCTCAGTGCATCTGCTACAACGTTTACTTTCCCCGAATGGTGGATGATCGAAAAGTCGTAGTATTTAATGTACTCCATCCATCTCCTCTGTCTCATATTTAATTCTTTCTGGGAAAACAAGTATTGGAGACTAGGGTGATCTGAATGCACTTCAAAATTTTCTCTGTACAAATAGTGTCAACACAAACACAATAGCTGCCAACTCCAAGTCATGCGTTGCATATTTCTTCTCGTGTTCCTTCAGTTGTCTCGAGCCAAATCCTATGACATTTCCATTTTGTATCAATACACCACCAAGTCCTACACCTGAGATGTTGATATAAACTATGAAACCACCAATGCCCGAAGGTAAGGTGAGAACTGGTGCTGAAGTAAGTCTCTTCTTCAATTCCTCAAAACCGGCCTCACACTTCTCTGACCATACAAAAGGTACATTCTTCCGAGTTAGCTTAGTTAAAGGCGTTGCAATCGATGAGAACCCTTGCACAAATCTTCTATAGTAGCCTACCAAACCCAAAACACTTCTGATCTCCGTCACATTCTTTGGCCTTTCCCATTTAACAACTGCTTCAATCTTCAATGGATCGATTGCCAATCCTTCTTTGGAGATGATGTGACCTAGAAAGGTGACTTGCTCTAGCCAAAACTCGCATTTCCCAAGCTTCGCATATAACTGACTTTCTCTTAATAATTGTAATGAGGTCCTCAAGTGCTTCTCATGTTCTTCTCTTGACTTGGAATACACTAGAATATCATCAATGAAGATGACGCTGAATTTATCTAAATATGGAGTGAAGATCTTGTTCATAAGAGCCATAAATACCGCCGGTGCATTCGTTAGTCCAAAGGGCATCACCAAAAACTCATAGTGCCCGTATCTAGTCCGGAAAGCTGTCTTCGGTATGTCTGATCCTCTGACCCTCAATTGGTGATATCCGGATCTCAAATCTACCTTCGAGAAAAATTTTGCTCCTTGCAATTGATTAAATAGTTCGTCTATTCTTGGTAAAGGGTATTTATTCTTAATGGTCGCCTGATTTAATCTCCTGTAATCTATACACATCCTCAGGCTTCCATTTTTCTTCTTGACGAATAACACTGGGGCTCCCCATGGTGAAACACTTGGTCTTATAAAACACTTTTCCAGCAACTCTTGCAACTGTAACTTTAATTCTCCCAACTCTGTCAAAGCCATCCTGTAGGAAGCAATGGAATCGGTGCAGTCCCCGGTATCAATTCTATTGTGAACTCGATTTCTTTGACTGGTAGCAAACCTGGTATTTCCTCTGGGAGAACATCTGGAAACTCGCACACTACCGGGATGTTCTCTACCCCTTGGGATTGTTCGTCCTTGGAAACAAATGCAATGAATCCTTCACATCCCGTTCTTAACAACTTAGCTGCAGAAAGAACTGAAATAAATTTAGCCGGAGAAATCCTTTTCTCTCCCTGAAATTTCACTCTGGTGGATATCCCATCCAATCTAAATGTAAGTCTTGCTAAAGCAGTCCATGGAGGCATGATGTCCCGCCAGCCAATCCATGCCTAAAATGACATCAAAGTCATGCATATCTAAGATGATGAGGTCTACAGGAAATGTGACATCTCCTATCTTCACTGAGCATCTAGGGTAATATGTACTGCACACAACTTGTTTCCCTACTGGAGTTGTGACAGTCAAGACAAACTCTAACTCACAAGCAGGTACACTAATCAATTTTGCAAACATAGGAGATATAAAGGAATGGGTTAACCCTGGATCAAACAACACTTTAGCTTCTACTTCACAGATTAGGAGTTTACCTTCAACTACATCACCAGCTGCGTCTGCGTCCACTTGGTTCAGATGATTCAGGTGGCCTTGTTGTCGTGGTCTGTTTCTATTCTGATTCTACCTTCCTTGTTGTACATTTCTATTTTGCTATTGAGGTGGACGGGCATTCTAGTTCTGTTGTTGCTGACGAGGTTGTTGCTGAAGCTGCCTTTACTGATTCTGCACTACCTGTTGGTTCTGCTATGGTGTTTGCCTGGGCTGCTGTGGAGGTCTATTGTCTTGGTTTTTGATGTTCGGGCAGTCCTTGACTAGGTGGTCAAACCCACCACACTTGTAATAAGCTCATGTAATTCTGTAACATTCTTATGATGGGTGGTTCTTGCCGCAATGAATACAAGTAGCCGGTGTCTGAGGTTTCTGATTCTGTCTCTATCTCTTGCCTTGATTGGATTTCTGCCCTTGGCACTGCTGCCTTTTCCTTTGTGCATCCTTGATGATTTGATTGTTAATATCTTCAAATCTGTAATATCTTTTAATAGCTTCTTGAAAAGTAGCTGGTGGCACAACACCTAAGGCATCCCTTAGGATGATGGGATTGAGTCCATCCATAAACTTGGTGATTTTCTTTTCTTTTGTATCTACAAGCTCTGTGCTTAACGTTACAACTTCTCATATTTTGTAAGATACTCCAAGACTGTCATTTCCTCTTGCTTGAGCAACTGAAACTCTGCTGCTTTCTGCTTCTTGATGTGTGTAGGGACATATTTTTCACCGAACTGTTGTTTGAAGGTGGTCCAAGCAATCTTGTTCTCATTATTTTGATAACCCTCCTTGATGGTCTTCCACCAAATATCTACCAATCCAATGAACATTGAAGCTGCTAGATGAACTTACTGTCTGCCTGTGCATGTTGACACCAAAAATGTCACTTTGCCTCTTCAAGATCCAAAAGAGCTACATAAAGTCGCAACCTGCCGTAAATAGGCAATGCTGCTTCCAAAAATCAAATCTTGTCAGAATCAAACAAAAACTGCAAGATTCTTCCAGACAGCCAAAAGAGGAGTACACAAGAAGTTTCGGGCCATTTCAAAATCATTTGGCCTAACTTCGCTTCTCCGCCAGCTGAAAAGGAGCTCTTGGCGACAAAGCTCTCCGGGACCATGGTTTCCAAGACAGAGCCTATGGATCATTTTAAAATGACTCCAATAGGTTTTCTGTCAAATTTCAAGTCAATCGGACATCGGTTGACCGCACATCAAACCGCGACATCTTCATCGCGATAAAAAGCAAGTCTACAGGTGATAGGACCCCAAACGGCTTCAAAACTCAAACAAAAGCCTATGGTTGGTCTTATTTATCGCTCAGCAGGCTTCACACAAAATTTCAGGTCATTCCGACATCGTTTGACCCAGTTTCAGCTTCTGACAGAAAATCGGCAGCTCTGCGCGACAAAGTCTTCGGCTTTCTCAGGAAATTGGAAACTTTGCAAAATAAAATGCAAGGATTCTCATCAGGTTTCCTACAAAGAAATTAGGCCAATAAATGGTCAAAATGTCAAGGAAAAGTACAGAAGAAAAAAGAATCGAAAAACAGCAAAAACGGACACAAAACGGGACACGAAAGGGGGAAAACCCCCCCAGGGTCGCAGACCCCTGCGACCCTGGGCCAGGGTCGCAGGCCCCTGCGACCCTGGCCCATGGTCGCCGGCGACCTTGGAACCCGGGGTCGCCGGGAAAGCCCCGGAAACCCCGGTTTTCGCCGTTTTTTTCGCGATTCGAAGAGCCCAGCCTCTGGTACTTTCCAAAATTCATGCTTTTGAGACACCAAGTCCTCTGACATCCGTCCAAAACACGGGTCAATCATCAAGAGTATCAAAAACAATATTGATCGCCACCCGGTCAACCAAAAAAAAGTGTGCTTTCTACCCGACCGATCGAGAAATCGACAGGACAGATGGCACCGACCCGCTGTTGGCAACAAACACCTGAAATTACATGATCATCTGATGTCGATCTACATGAAGATCCATCAATGATCATCGACAGAAGAATCCCAAAAGACGTGGCACGGCCCGCGACTCTTCAGCTGCTCGGCGACCACTTAATGCGATTAATTGACTAGCTTTATTACAGTCATTAATCCATTTCTTTGGAAGGCCCAATTAGAAGCAAGCATTCGGGAGTTACAAGTCAAGAGATTCATGGCATTTAACCCATGAAACTCCTCCCATCATGGCGATTAAAGGCGATTAAATGCCCTCAATCTCCTCCGGCCAATCAGAAGCCAAGAAAAAGGAGTTACAAAATAAACAATTCAATTTTGTAACTCCTCCCATTATGCAGCTTAATGACAATAAAAGCCCATAAACCCACCTAAAAGGCTACCTAAAAGCCTATAAATAGGAGGGCTCTCCAAGAAGAAAAACACATCACAGAGCATCAGAAACATCAGAGAAAAAAGCACAGACAGAAGCACAGAAATCCAGAGAAAGGAAAAAGAGAGAAAACTCTGCGGAAGTTCTACACCGGCCACCGCAACAAGGTGACAAAAGTCCCTTGGGGGGTACCCCCCCCCCCCCAAGGTCCTTGCCTTCTCCTCCTGCCTCCAATGGCTTAGATGTGGCTTTTCAGTCCGTCTACTCGGCTTTTTATTGGATATAGGACCTCCTTTTGGTCTTTGTCTTCTAAAAACCTGAGGTTATAGCCAAGCCAAGCGAATCAATAGCATCCTCTGTTCTCATCTGCATGGATGATGGCGAAGCCCACATATGGCTTGCGACCGTCAATCTAAACGGGTCCCCACAATCTCCTGAGAAGTTAGATCCTCCTTTTCTTGCTTTTCATTGTAGTTTGTATTTTTTCAAAAGAGACAAAAATCATAATTCTTGTCTTTCATTGTTGATAAGGATTGTAAATCGGCTATAAACGCCAAAATCGGCTATAAACGCCAAAAATCGGCTATAAACACCAAAATCGGCTATAAATGCCAAAAAAATCGCCTTTCACGGCAAATCAAGAAAATGTCTCTTTTCTTAAATATATGTGCAATGGAAAACTTGAAAGAAGTTGATTTCCTTTTTACTTGCGAAGGTTGATCTCCGGATCACCACTTGCAATTCCAAGTAAAAATAGAAAATCTGGCACACCCACAAAAAAAAAGAAAATGTTGATGCACGCCCCCCTTTGCCCCCCGGTTGCGAAAGGGTCGGAACCAAACGGACTCCCACGTCCGCCGACCTCGGTAGGAACCCGAGCAATCCGGAGCGCGGTCCATCAAGCTGGCACATCCGGTGGGACTCGTTTATTTGAGAACACGATGCTAGAAATGAAATATTTGCATATCATATATTTTGCTCTATGCTTATATTTCTTTTCTCGATTCCTTGGCTACTTTATAATTGGTGGCCTATGTTGAATTCCGCATCTAAAAAAAATGAGATGAGATTTTTTGTTTGGAAATTTCTAATTCTTTGAATTTATTTCCACTCTTTCTCTTTTCAAAAAAAAAATTTTTTTTTTTAAAAAAAAAATCAGATTTTTCAGTTTGGATTCAAAATTGAGAAACTTTGATCCTCTCCCTTCTGGGCACTGGCGCTCACGGAAATCGTTGAGACCGTGTTCGGATCGGGGATTGGGCCATTGTTTCTCTTCGTTGAGTTCATTAAAAATCTAAAAAAAAAATGAGATGAGATTTTTGGAAATTTCTAATTCTTTGAGTTTATTTCCACTCTTTCTCTTTTCAAAAAAAAATAAAAACAAAAAAAAATCAAAATTTTCAGTTTGGATTCAAAATTGAGAAACTTTGATCCTCTCCCTTCTGGGCACTGGCGCTCACGGAAATCGTTGAGACCGTGTTCGGATCGGGGATTGGGCCATTGTTTCTCTTCGATGAGTTCATTAAAGATCTAAAAAAAAAATGAGATGAGATTTTTGGAAATTTCTAATTCTTTGAGTTTATTTCCACTCTTTCTCTTTTCAAAAACAAAAAAAAAAAACAAAAAAAATCAAAATTTTCAGTTTGGATTCAAAATTGAGAAACTTTGATCCTCTCCCTTCTGGGCACTGGCGCTCACGGAAATCGTTGAGACCGTGTTCGGATCGGGGGTTGGGCCATTGTTTCTCTTCGATGAGTTCATAAAAAAAATTATAAAAAAAAAAAAAAAGACATAGACCACTAAGGTTAAACCAACTGTGTTCTTTGATCATGGTTGATTCAAAGAAAAAGCCTTGTCCAGAGTGTGGAGACAACTTGACTGTTCTAGGCAAGGGTCCTCCAAACGGGTTCATTAAGTAATCCTACCCTTACCTGGGGGCAATTCTATCAATCAAGATTTCATAAGACCGGGTTAGGAGGCCTATGTGTACTCTCTCGTCTTTTAAATAAAAAAAAATAAATAAATTTTGTTTTAAAAAAAAAATAAAAATTTTAAAAAAAAATAAAAAATAAAAAAAATAAATTTTTTTTCAAAAAAAAAATCTAAAAAAAAAATAGTAAAAAAAAAAAGATTTTTTTAAAAAAAAATCTTCAAAATCTTCAAAAAAAAAAAACTTCCGTCATTTTGGGTTTAGATTGGAGAAATCTTGGTCTTTTCCTTTCTGAGCACTGGCGCTCACGGAAATCGTTGAGACCGTGTTCAGATTGGAATGCCTTTTGCTCTCTTTGATGAACCCGATATTGACTTTTCAAAAAAAAAAAAAAACTCGTCATCTTTAGATTCAGATCCGAGAAATTATGGTTCATTTATTTCTGAGCACTGGCGCTCGCGGAAATCGCTGAGCCCGTGTTCAGATCGGAATACCATCTGCTCTCTTTGATGAATCCAATCTTGACCTTTCAAAACAGAGAATCTCATCTCATGGATGCGGTCTCAAAACATTTGTGTCTAGCGGTACTAGTACGCCCTTTCAGGGTCTACTGTATTGCGACCGGCACATCTGTAACTCCAACTTTATATTCTTCTTACCTCGAGCAAGCTCTGCTTCTCGATAAGTCGAATTTAAGTTCACAATTGCTTCTAGCAGTCACTGGGATGCCCATTCCGGGCTTACCATACCTGCGATCAGAACAATTGTACCTTCTATGGCATTTTGCCTTCCTCATATTGCTTGGGTCATCTACCTCGAGCAATTTGAAAAGACGAAACCATAGAACTTCCCATTTATGATCATTATATTCTTGTGATTACTAATGGATGTGGTATTGTTTCAGAGATTTTCGAAAAACTAACAATGGCAGCTTCACTAACCATTACTTTCGACGAAAACAAGCACCAACTCATGCTTCAACAGAAGCAAACCACGCGCACCTACAAGCGCCCCATCAGCTGCCGAAGTGTCAACTCCCTCGGCAACTCTCTGAACTCCGGGTTGACCTCGACTCCCCGGACTATCGTCTTTGGGACGCTGGGACCATTCCCACTTCCTGAGGAACAAACTGCTCCCTCCAAGAAGCAGAAACTCGCCTCTAAACGTGTCACTACCGTGACACCAAAGGCGAGCACCAAAAGGCCTGAAGCCCGTGGCAGCCCCACGAAGCCTCAACCTGCAAACAACCAGGTCTACCCCAAGACTTGGTCCCCAAGACCTTCACCAAAACAGAGAAGGTCCCAGACATCCACTAAGCCAGCATTCCTGGCCCCACTTAAGGAGAACCAGTTCTATCCTCTTGCCTACATGAAAGAGGAGAGACCCATCTCCGACTTGACTTCCAAGTCAACCCAGCATGAGCATGCTTGTTCCTACAAGCCCAAAATCAAGTCATGCATCACAAGGCCTCCACAAGCACCTGCTAAGGCCAACAAATCTGCAGTTCGACCCTTCATCTCTACAGGGGCCGAACTTAAAAAATTCAAAGCTTCACTGCAACTGGCGAAGGATAGGGTTCGCATCCTGTCCTTGCCCAGCTACAAAGAAGACAGGCTTGGCTGATGTGCCCGAGGGAGCACATCCTTCATCGTCAAAGCCTAGTCTGAGCTGACCGAAGCTCAAATTGCTCGTCGTATACGCCGCCGCGCGTCGTACCGACAAAAGAGACTAGAGAAGCAAAGGACCCAGCCTCCCACACTTCAAGTCTCTCCTAAATGGGTCGAAAAAGAAAGACCCAACCAAGTTGTTGCCGTCCATATGGTTGGAAAAACCAGAAGGCGCCAAAAATCAGCAACAAAAATCCATGTCCGACGTCCGATGACCTGCAGCGTCTCCAGGACAAGAAGACATTCAGAAGAATCCCCTGCTCCTTCAAGCAAAGGACAGCAGAGTGATCCTTCCTCAAGCTCCTCTTCAAAAAGAATGAGCCCCAGCTCAGTCACCAGGACAGTTTCTTCGTTCGAGTCACGAAGGATGAATGTCTTGGCTACAAATTCTGAGCCACCACCCCGCAATCCACCTCCAGAAGATGCGATCACCCGCATCCAGCAGTTGGAACAGGGCCAGCAGAGGATTGAAACTCTAATGGAAAACCTTCTCCTCGCCTTCCAAAATCAGGCGAACAATGAACCTCCTCCGAATCATCAAGACGACAAGGTAAATAGAGAAGAAAATGAGTCACACGCCCTTACCAAAAAGGACGTAGACGGTATCCTCGCCAAAGCAAAAGAAGAGGATATACTCAAGGAGCATGGGATCAAGCCACCATATCCCTTATGGATGGACTCGGTCCCGTTCCCCACCAAATTCAAGCATCCTACTCTCCAAACATATACGGGGAAAGGATCAGCCAGACAGCACGTCATCCACTTCAAGATCCTGACGGGAGCTATCGCGGATCAAGATGCACTCAAGATCCGCCTCTTTGCAAGTACCCTAAAAGGTACGGCCTTCGATTGGTACTCCACTCTGCCGGAGGACTCAATCCAAAACTGGGCCATGTTAGAGACACGCTTCCTGACTCACTTCAAAGGTGAAGATCATCCCGCTACTATGGCTCAGCTGTGCAGCCTAAAACAGGGGGAGAATGAGTCAACATATGACTTCATTCACAAGTGGAAAGCAATGGCATAGAAATGCTCTAATGTATTGCCACAAGCGTCGCTAGTCGACATCTGCCGAAACAACATGAGAGCCAGAATCCGCTCCATGATCATCGGCAACAAATCAAAAAACCTGGGAGAACTCCTAGAAGCTTCCATGGAAGCTGAAACGGTGATTAAGGACCTCAACAGTCAGAAATCATCAAGAAAAGAGCCAACCGCCATTACGACCTCAAAACCAAAGAAGAAAGAGGTCCTCAATGTGCAGACCAAGTCAGCTCCTCAGCCACCAAAGAAAGCTGAAAACAAAGCTGTTGGTAAGAAACCTGAACTCTCTGATGCCTTCAAAGAACGAGTAGAGAAGAAATACCCGTTTGATGAAGATGTTGATGAAATCTTCGGGGCTCTTGTGGCGAACGGCAAGCTCACCTTGCCTGAACCAAAAAGACCGGGTGATGTTGGCAAAACCAACGATCCTCGGTACTGTCCATACCACCAGATGATCTCGCATCCTCTCAATCAATGCTTCGTTTGTGAGAGAGAAAATAAATGAGATGTGGAAAAAACGGAGTCATCACCTTTGACAAAAAACTATGGGTCTGCCTCCGTCAACATGGTGACATGTGGAAAAACATCAAAATCACCGAAGAAGAAGATCACTACTTCCTTCAAAGTGATAACCTCAATCGAAGCGTCCGAGGAACTGGTTCCTTACTCGACACCAGACGGACAACCGATATGGGTACATCCCAATCTCCTGGAAGATGAAAATTGGGAGGTCGTGAAAATAAAGCCTACAGCTCAACAGCGAAGGCAGGCTAGGAAACATCTCCTCAAGCTCAAACGGCAAGAGAAGACCCCAGCCAAAACTAGAGGTCAAAGAAAAGGCAGAGGCTTCCTCTACCGCTTCACTGAGGTAACAAAAACATCCTTCCAGAGACTTCAAATGGGGGTAAGGAAATTCACTCTCAGTGATTTCATGCCACCTCAATTTAAAGAAGCCTATGCAGGAGGCATCATACTCTTGCAATTCAGTAGTTGGATTCTCCATTGATGGATACGAATCCAGCGACACCGAGGATGGATTCGAATCCAACTACACAGAGTGAGTGGGAGGAGTCCCGTGAAACAGGAGAATATCTCTCCGATGAAGAATGGGTTCCTGAGTCTCATCTTATGCCAGTAATCTGGTATAACCCCCTACAGGCCACAAGGATCCTGGTCTGATGATGAAGAAGACCAAGAGGCTGTACAAGAAAATGCTGCTAGACCCAGCACCTCTCATTACTCCAGTGGAAATCAACAATGTTGAGCCACAAAGAGATGATGAAGAAGAAGATCCGCTCCCCATACCAGAGGCAATGATTGATAATACCTGTGGATTCGAGCGAATGACATTCATGGATGGTTTCTCTGGCTACAATCAGATAAAGATGCATCCTGAGGATGAAAAACATACATCCTTTCGAACCCCATTTGGCGTGTATTGTTACAACTGTCATGCCATTTGGTCTGAAAAATGCTGGTGCCACATATCAGAGGGCTATGATGAAAATATTCCAAGATATGCAGCACAAGACGGTTGAATGTTACGTTGATGACCTCGCCTTCAAAAGCAAAAGAAAAGAAGATCATCTCGAAAACCTTCGAGAAGTCTTCCTCCGGCTTCGCAAACACAAACTGCGAATGAATCCATTGAAATGCTTCTTCGGCGTCTCGTCGGGTAAGTTCCTCGGATTTTTAGTTCGGAAAGCTGGAATAGAGCTTGACCCCATAAAAGTCAAAGCCATTCTAGAAATGCCCTCTCCAAGAACCTTGAGAGAACTCAAAGGGCTTCAAGGGAGATTGGCCTACATCAGACGGTTCATCTCCAATCTATCGGGGAAATGCCGTCCATTCTCTCGGTTGATGAAAAAGGGTGTAAACTTTGTCTGGGATGCTGACTGTGAAGCTGCTTTCCAAGACATCAAGTCATACCTGACAAAACCTCCAGTGTTAGCTGCTCCTACCACTGGAAAAACCATTCATCTTGTACACAAGAGCCCTTGATCACTCTTTGGGAGCTCTGCTTGCACAAGAAAATGATCAGAGAAAAGAAGCTGCTCTATATTACCTCAGCCGCATGCTAGTAGGTGCAGAGCATCGCTACTCTCCAGTCGAAAAAGAATGTCTTGCAGTGATGTTCGCCGTACAAAAGCTGCGTCACTACTTGCTTTCCAACACAATCTACCTGGTCTCGAGGGTCAACCTCTTGAAGGTCCTTGTCACAAAGGCAGGTTCTCTCAATGCTTGACTGGCAAAATGGTCCATCCTTCTGTCACAATTTGATATTAGGTATGTACCACAAAAAGCAATCAAAGGGCAAGCTCTAGCGGACTTCCTCGCAGAGCATCCATTGCCTAAAGATTCTCCACTCAGAGATGATCTCCCAGACGAACCAGTCTACAATGTAGAGACTTTCTCACAAACTGCCTCCTGGGACATGTACTTTGACGGTGCAACCAGGACAAATGAAAAAAGACAGCTGATCTCGGGAGTTGGCATCCTCTTTGTTAGCCCCGACAAATACATGATTCCACACGCTTTCTCGCTACTGGAACCATGCACAAAACAATGCAGCTGAATATCAAGCTCTGATCTTAGGATTTGGAAACTCGCCATCGAATCCGGTATCACCATGCTGGAAGTCTTTGGAGACTCTCAACTGATCGTCAACCAGATGAATCAGAAACTTGAAGTCAGGAAGCCAGATTTGTTGCCCTACTACAACAAGGCACAATCACTTCTGCAAAAGTTTGACATCTGTCACATCACCCACATTCGTAGAGGTGAAAACATACGTGCGGATGCCCTAGCCGGACTTACCACATCCATGGCAATCCAGGAAGGGGAAAACATGCAAATCACAGTGTGCGAAAGAAGAATCCTTCCTCCTCTTAACACACACCAAGCAGTTGCTGAATGCCACCAAGTGGTCAGAAGTCGGATTTCAATCCTTCAAACTTCAATCGGCGACTGGAGGGATCCGTTCATTGATTACATTATGTTCGGAATCCTACCTGAAGATCCAAAAGAACGGGTAAGCATCCAAAGGCGAACCCCAAGCTTTCATTTGGATATTCCTTCAAAAATCCTTTACAGGAAATCCTTCAACGGAGTACTTCTACGCTGCTTGTCACAACAAGAGGCTGAAGAAACACTCAAAGAAGTTCATGCTGGTCTTTGTGGAGCTCATCAGGCTGGACCTAAGCTCTATGATCAGATAAAAAGGTTAGGATATTACTGGCCTACCATGGTAGCTGACACAATGCAATTTGCTAAACGCTGCCGACAATGCCAAGTTCATGGAGATTACATTCACATGCCTCCAGAATGGCTGCATCCTACAGCGATCTCATGGCCTTTCGAAGCCTGGGGTATGGACATCATAGGTCCTGTTTATCCCCCTTCAAGCAAAGGTCATCGCTTCATCTTCGCCGCTACGGATTACTTCTCTAAGTGGTCAGAAGCATTTGCGTTTAACGAAATGAAGACCTCATCAGTCCTTCAGTTCCTACGCACCAACATCATTTGTCGTTTCGGCATACCCAAAAGATTCATCCATGATAACGGACCACAGTTCCGGGATCATCGATTCTACAGGTTCTGCGACAAATACAAAATCCAAAGCTGTCTTTCGACTCCATACAATCCGGCAGCAAACAGGTTAGCAGAAGCTTTCAACAAGACACTCTGCAAAATCCTCAAAAAATGGTCTCTAGTCACAAAAGAGACTGGAGCGACAAAATGTCTGAAGCTTTGTGGGCCTATCGAACCACCGTTCGAGGACCAACCCATAGCACACCATTCTCCTTGGTCAATGAATGCGAAGCTGTCGTACCATTGGAAGTACAAATTCCTTCCTTGAGGGTATCCTTGCAAAATGACATGACTCAAGAAAGCAATGTCAAATTGCGGCTCCATGAGCTGGACAATCTCGATGAGAGACGGCTCGAAGCTCAACAAAGCATTGAACTTTACCAAGCACGCATGGCAGGATCTTTCGATAAAAAGGTCAGGCAACGCTCCTACAAAAAGAGTGACTTGGTTCTTGCGGTAAAAAGACCAATGGTCTTCGCTCACAAGTCCAAAGGCAAATTTGAGCGAAAATTGGAGGGACCCTACGTCATCGACAAGGTTTTCTCCAACGGCGCATACGCACTCCCAAACATGGAAGGTGACAGATGTATGCTGCCTATCAACGACAAGTTCTTAAAGCGGTACTACCCTTGAAGACTTACCCAACTGGGTAAGAGCAATGCCTGTACGGCCAAAACCGGTTTCCAGGTACACGCTCGCTAAACCCACCCTTTTTTAGAATTTTCATATCAAATGTTGAAATTTCTAGAAATCTAAAACAATGCTTACTTTCATCGTTTCATTGTTCAAAATATATATATATATATATATATATCCAAGTTTAGGAACCTTTCCCTAGCTTGACCAAAATTTTCAACCCTTGAACCCAAAATTCATGGTTTGAAACAAAATCCGGATTCAGGGATTTCCACCCTAGTCCACCCTGCCTTTTACCGCCAAAATGGTTTTAGGTCAAAACTTATGACCCTCGTGTCTTTAAACAAAAAAAAAAAAGGTTTTTCAAAAACCGCGAGGAAGCGACGCTTAGTCGATACTCGCACAAATCGGAAGCAAGCGAACCACGTTCGACACTTCCAAAATCGCAGGGAAGCGACATTTCGTCAGTACTTGCAAAATCCAAAACTGTGGAGATGCAACATTTCAGTTGATATCCACAACCCAAATTTCAAAGGTTCGAAAAAACCTAAAAAAATGTGGAGACGCAACATTTCAGTTGATATCCATACCCAAAGGTTCGAGAAAACCACAAATTTCAAAAATCGTGGGGAAACGACATCAAGTCAGTACCCGCAAAACCAAAATTTTTGAAAAGCAAGGATGCGACATTCCATCGATACTTGCACCCAAATCCGCGAGGATGCGACATTCCATCGATACTCGCAACCGAATGAGCAAGGATGCGACATTCCATCGATACTTGCAAGAACGTTCAGCAACGAGGCGACTTTTAGTCGATACTTGCATTTTTTGAAAACCAAACCGGCTATAAATGCCATCAAAACAGGCTATAAATGCCACAAACCGGCTATCAATGCCACTAAAACAAAACCGGCTATCAATGCCACAAACAAAAAATTGGATTTAAAAAAAAAAACGGCTATCAATGCCACCAAAACAAAACAGGCTATCAATGCCACCAAAAACCGGCTATAAATGCCACAAACCGGCTATCAATGCCACCAAAACTGGCTATAGATGCCACAAAAAAAAAAAAAACTCGGCTATCAATGCCACAAGAAAAGCTGGCTCTCATGCCAAAATTGGCTTCCATGCCACAAACAAAAACCTGGCTTTCATGCCAAAACAATTACTTGACAAAAGATTTTCACAAAACGACAACCTTTTGATCAAATCCCATTTAGCAATTACTTTTATCACAAAAAGATTCAAGTGAGCGTAGGGATAACAAAAAAAAAAAGAGCATCCCATTTAGCAATTACTTTTATAAAAAAAAAAAAAGATTAAAGTGAGCGTAGGGATAACACAAAAAAAAGAAAAGAAAGTGTTCACAAGCACTACACAAAAAAAAAAGAGTACCAAAAAAATACATGTGGTACCAAAAAAAGAAAGTGCTCACAAGCACTATAAAAAAAAAGTACCAAAAAAATACAAGTGGTACCAAAGAAAAAAGGGAAAGAAGGATAGTTTCTGTATACAGGAGCTCAATCAAAAACGGTCTACAGCCAAGAGTTCAGCTCCTTAAGCAAGCTTTTGGCTTCATCCGTCAAGGATTCCAAGGCACGCTTCTTCAAGAACCTGCCATGAGATGCTGGGGTGGGCTGTAACCCTTCTTCTGCACTGGGAAGCTTCCTTCGAGCGGTTTTCCATTGTTTGTCCTCATCAGACTTCCTTTTGAGAACTCGAAGGGCATCCTCAACTCGGTGAATCAGAGCAGTCTCCCTTTCACGAGCCTATGTTATTTCAGTCCACTTGGCAGCGACTTGTGCCTGCAGATGCTCAAGACGTTTCCTGGCCTCATCGACCTCCCTATCAAGGATTTTAAGGTCATGTGTCAGCCTAATGATGGTTATTTCTTCTAAGTTCCTCTCTCGGACTGCCTGCTTCTTGCTTTCTGTAGCCTCATCCAGGTCAGATTGAGCCTTATCCGCAGGGTCCGAGAACATCTCCTTGAAGAACTGATCGTCATGAAAACCCATGGTCTCAAAACCACTTGTCACCCAGCTCAATGATCCTATTAACGATCGCCCTGGCATATGTGACATCCAGACCAGCTTCTTCAGCATCGCCGAGAATCTCACGCACATGCTGGATCATGCTAAATCCGGCTTCCAAGTGCCCAGAAAAGAGAGTCTCAATCCAAGAGCTCAGAACTCGCACCACCACCTTCTTCGCAAAAAGAAGAGATGGCCCAGCTGAAGATTCGCCCAACTCCGTTGGTCGGCTGCTCATGTCATCATCTGTTGAAAGAGTAACAAAAGAACTCTTTCCAGTTGAAGCTGCTCCTGCTCGGGAAGGAATCTCAGCGCGAGGAATCTCCTCAACATTGTCAGAACTGGTCCCAGGAGTCTCTACCTCTGGATTAACCTCTGGCATCCTTTGCTCTGCAAGCGACGGATCCTCCTCTGCCACTTCAAAACCTGCAAAGGAAACACAAAAAGGTATGAATATAACCCTGTTTGAAAATCATTATCAGAGTTATAACTACAAAATACCTTCTTCGACGACTGGCGGAACACTTTCTTCCTCCATGAACTCATCGAAAGCATCATCAACATTTGCGTCCATCGATGGTTCAAAGTCATCAAGACCTTGTGGCAAGTCAGCTGACAAAAAAAAATGTGTTAGCAAACCGAGTCACAAACTCAAAAAAAAAAAGAAGAGCAAAAGAAGTCGTACCAATTGGAGATTCTGGATTACTCCAGAGTCCCTCGGTTCTTCTTCAGGTGCCTCAACAGGATCCATCACCACCTCATCGGTTGGGACCTCAGGCATCACCAAGTCTTCCTCTGCTAAAAAAAAAGAGAAGAAAAGCAGAAACAAGAAGCAAATCAAAACATGAAAAAAAATCCCATGAAAAGAAATGGAAAGAGAAAAAGGAAGAATCATACCTTCACCAACGGTCTCTTCTTCTCGGCTTCTCTTCTCTGGAGGCTCGTCAGCATCCACTGGCACATCCTCATTGATAGTAAGAGGAACTTCCAGGTCAGGAGAGTCCTCATGCTGCCCCTTGCTGCGATGATGACTCCTCCCCCTCTTACTCCGGCGGGTTCGCTTCTTAGAAGAACCTGCCCCGCTGTCAGAGTCAGGTTTCCCACTTGACTCCTCACTGGATGGTCTGCTCTTGCCAGTAGACTCCACGGAAGCTTGCCTCTGTGCCGCTTGCATCCAAGCGCCAAGTTCGGCTTCCTCCTGTTCTAGCTGCTCCAAAGCCTCATCAGGTATTTCTCGAACAGCTTCAGAACCAATGACGCCCTGGTCACCGAGAAAGCCTATCTTGTGCTTCTCTCCAGAAAGGAAGGCCCAAACTTCCTCTCGCCGGATGCCATCCGACTTTCCAAGGCCCTTTCCAGATGCCAGCTTCACATCAAGCTCCTTCTTGGAAAGCCCCTGATATGCCGAAAAGCTCTCCGCGAACCACTTCGCAAAGCCGGCAGTCCGGGAAGTCAGCAACACAGGATAAGAAATCATGGCTGTAGTGTCTTCAGCACTATAGAAAGCCCATGCATTTCTCCCGTCCTGTAAGCCTCCAAAGCGCTTCACCATGCTTGAAGGCGCTCCAACAATGCCTTGAGAAAAGCCCAGCTGCAAAGCAAAGCGAGAGGGTACATACGGCTGGATGTCGACGAAAAGATGTCTGCGGTACACCATCGTGCCGACACGTATGCTGAAAAGCCACTCTCTCTCTGCATTTGTCAAGGAATAATGCCTTCCCGACCCCGCCCTGGTAGTGTCTTGGGAGGCACCAAAATCAAAAGCCTTCTTCCGCAACTCCGGAGAAAGCTTCACTGAAGATTGCCCCATCTCGACGTCCCTGAACCGTCGGATCCTCATGCGGGCAAACAAAAGTGATTCGGACACGGCTTTGCCCTTAGCCAGTCGAATCATCAGAGGATCATCATCCTGTGCAGCACCCAGCCGATGGAAGCCAGGACAGTGGTATACATACCACGAATAAAAGATATGGGCTGAAATACCCTATTCATGGGAAGCCCAAGCCGAACCAAAAAAGCAGCAGCCTGCAGTTCGGTACACAAGTAGGAGTAAAGAGCTGGCACCAAAGCAAGCTGCTCTCCAAACGCCATCTGACAAGCCGGAAAAAATACAATGCGGCCTGATGTGCGTTCCATCTCCTCCAGCAAAAACAGCCTCACCAAGCCAATAAGTGAGGTAAACAGCGAGATCTCTCCGCAGTGCAATGTCAGGAACATATGGCGTTTGTACTAGCACAGAAATCTCTCAACTCTTCTTGCATGGCCAAGATTTTCTTTGAACTTGGATCTTGAGCTCCGGCTTCCTGGGTCACGCTGTCAGAAGAGTCCCTGCTATGAAAAAAGTTGGGGAATGAAGAGCTAAAACTCTTCCAACTGCTGGATCTAACTTTCAAACCCTCCTTCTCCTTCAAAAAATCATAGAAGGCGACAAGCTGAAAGTATAGAAACCTGAACTCCTCAGACTGCCCCTCGAGGACGCTGTCGATCGGCATAAACTCCTCATAGAGTTTGCCGAGGATGGGCAATCCGGCAATAGCGCTCAGCTCCTTCAAAGAAAAACCAATCTCACCATTCGTCACAACGAAGGTATTGGTTTGAGGGAGGAATGACTCCAGCATAGCCATGAAGGCCTCGTCGGAAAAGATCACGGTCTCCCTAAAGGCGCGGACCGCATCAAAAATCCCGGCTTCCTTCAAAACGGCGCCACCAATCAGCAGGACGCGATCAGTCCACGACTTCCACTCGGAGTCAGCATTGAAGCGGCCACGAAGTCGGAAAGGCTTGATCCAATTGCTGCCGTCACCACTGAAAATACCAAGGCCCACCGGTCTCAAATCGACCGACGGATAATCAGAGCCCTGGTAGCCGCTGGATGGCATCAACAGGTCCATGTCAACAGGCGACCTCTACGTATATCCAGGAGAACCGCCAACAAAAACTCCGGTCTTGATTACATTTGTCCTTCTCACCCAGCTTGGAGGATCTTCCCTCTTAGGACACGTGGGGGCAAGGCTCAGAATCGAGATGGTGCGATCAAACGTCGACCGGGTAGCAACAGTCTTCTTCTCACCATCTGCTATGAAGGAAAACTGAAAACATCTCCTCTGGTATGTCATGTCATCAGGGACTGCATCACCAAAGAAGAAGGTAGGCTTGGGCAAAACGCTCTGATCTTCCATCACCCATGGACGACTGCTTACCATGATCTTATAGAATTCCTCTCCCTTGAGAGCAATCAGTCGCTGCCTCATCTCATCTCTGTTGAGGGAGTCGCACTCTTCCAGATTTCTCTCAACATACTGGACCTTCTCAAAAGCCTGCTGAACGGCCGGATTAGAAGATCTAGAAGATCGACGAGGTACGCTTGTAGCAGGCTCTTTACCCTTGTTCGCTCTGGAGGAACCACCTGAAAAGGATGGAAAAGAAAAAGATCAAACATCAAATGACAGAATCTCGCTAAAAAGATCTGGCGAAATTTTGACATGATGACGGGGCAATTCCGAAGAAAAGGAACTATCCCGAAAGAAATAGAAAGCTTGAAGATGGGCTCAACATCGCTGCGAGCTCCGAAACTCCAAACTTTCGAAACCTCAAAGTCTCCGCAAAATCAGGAAGGGCTCAACATCACTGCGAGCTCCAAGTTCCCAAATTTGCGAAAACTTTCAAGTATGCTATCACATCATGCTACAAATTTAATTTACAAATTGAATGCATGCATGAACATCTTGGTTTGCAAAAAAAAAAAATGCATTATCATGATGAGCAAAAAAAAGAAAAGAAAAGAAACTTTCTCTAAAAAAAGAGAGAGAGGGGAAAGAAAGCAAAAAAAAAAAAAAAAAGAAAGAAAGAAACTCTCTCAAAAAAAAAAGGGGAGGGAAAGAAAAAAAAAAGGAAAAAAAAAAAAAGAGGGCTGGCCCACAGGCCACGTGGCCGTACGGCCAGATCCGTACGGATCTGTCCGTACGGCCCACAAACAAAAAAAAAAACAACAAAAAACATGAGAAAAAAAAAGAAAGAAGAAAAAAAAAACGTGTGAAAAAAAAAAGGGGAAAACACGTGAGAGAAAAAAAAAAGAGAAAAAGAAAGAAACAAAAAAGAAAGAAAGAAGAACTCTTTATTTTTCCTACAATGGAGTTTTCTTGAAAAAAAAGGAGAACTTACTTGAAGCCATTGATGGAGAAGAAGAAGAAAAGTCTTGAAGATCTTGAAGAAGAAGAACTCTTGGTCTTGAAGCCCTCTTGAGATTATTGCAAAAGAAAGTAATAAGAGCAAGAGATCCAACCTTCTCCTTGCTTTTATAGAGGAGAGCAAACCAAAAGAGGAAAGAAGAAAGAGGTAAGTGTTACTAATTAGTAACCTTACCAAAAGAAAGAGATTAGAAAGATTCTTTCCCAAAAGAAAGATATCTTGAAGGATTTTCTCCCAAAAATCAATCTATGACGGATTCTTTCCCAAAAGAAAGATATCTTGAGATATCCTATCCCAAAATAAAGGGATCATGAGAGATTCTCTCCAAATAAAGATATTCTTAGATATTCTCTATCCAAATGAGATATTTTTGGATATTCTTTACAAAAATGACACCATATGAGATCTAAGCCATTTCAAAAAGCTTAAGGTCCCATGGGTTAGCCCATATGAGCCAGGTTTGACCACCTAGGCACAAAAAAAAAAAAAATAATAATTTTTGGGCTTTTAGTCAAAGAGAAATCCCTCTTACCAAGAGCATACAAAAATGGTTCCATGCCTCTTTTTGAGTTGATTGGACCATACAAAGAAAATTCCAAGCCCTATGAGCTTCCAAAATCAAACCATCCAGCCTCATCTACCAAATTGAGCCAAAATCTTGAAATAGACATTCCACAAAAATCAAACCAAATCCTGGTCCCCTAACTTGCCACATACAGCCTGTTAGGTCACAAGACCAAAACCAAAAACCAAAACCTGATCCCCTGACTTGCCACATACAGCCTGTTAGGTCACAAGATCAAAACCAAAATTGATCCCCCAACATTCCACATACAGCTTGTTGGGTCACACGATCAAAACCAAACCCGACCCCCTAACCTGCCACATATAGCCTGTTAGGTCACAAGGTCAAAACCCAAATCCACATCCCTGATGTCATCTTCAAAACTTTGCCTCGAGGTGGTACGTGATCCCTTTCACTACCATAAAATTCCCCTGGAAGCTCAAAAGGCTACAAATACCAAAAAGAAAGACTGCTCGAAGACTCTTGGTCAAGTCACAGGCTCTCCTTCAAAAAATCTCTTCGAGGCACATCGACTACAAAAGTTAAGCAACTCGTCGCTGTACCTCGAGGGGGCATTTGTTGACACCAAAAATGTCACTTTGCCTCTTCAAGATCCAAAAGAGCTACATGAAGTCGCAACTTGCCGTAAATAGGCAATGTTGCTTCCAAAAATCAAATCTTGTCAGAATCAAACAAAAACTGCAAGATTCTTCCAGACAGCCAAAAGAGGAGTACACAAGAAGTTTCGGGCCATTTCAAAATCATTTGGCCTAACTTCGCTTCTCCGCTAGCTGAAAAGGAGCTCTCGGCGACAAAGCTCTCCGGGACCATGGTTTCCAAGACAGAGCCTATGGATCATCTTAAAATGACTCCAATAGGTTCCCTGTCAAATTTCAAGTCAATCGGACATCGGTTGACCGCACATCAAACCGCGACATCTTCATCGCGACAAAAAGCAAGTCTACAGGTGATAGGACCCCAAACGGCTTCAAAACTCAAACAAAAGCCTATGGTTGGTCTTATTTATCGCTCAGCAGGCTTCACACAAAATTTCAGGTCATTCCGACATCGTTTGACCCAGTTTCAGCTTCTGACAGAAAATCGGCAGCTCTGCGCGACAAAGTCTTCGGCTTTCTCAGGAAATTGGAAACTTTGCAAAATAAAATGCAAGGATTCTCATCAGGTTTCCTACAAATAAATTTGGCCAATAAATGGTCAAAATGTTAAGGAAAAGTACAGAAGAAAAAAGAATCGAAAAACAGCAAAAACGGACACAAAACGGGACACGAAAGGGGGAAAACCCCCCCAGGGTCGCAGACCCCTGCGACCCTGGGCTAGGGTCGCAAGCCCCTGCGACCCTGGCCCATGGTCGCAAGCCCCTGCGACCCTGGCCCATGGTCGCAGGCCCCTGCGACCCTGGGCCAGGGTCGCCTGCGACCTTGGAACCCAGGGTCGCCGGGAAAGCCCCGGAAACCCCGATTTTCGCCGTTTTTTCGCGATTCGAAGAGCCCAGCCTCTGGTACTTTCCAAAATTCATGCTTTTGAGACACCAAGTCCTCTGACATCCGTCCAAAACACGGTCAATCATCAAGAGTATCGAAAACAATATTGATCGCCACCCGGTCAACCAAAAAAAGTGTGCTTTCTACCCGACCGATCGAGAAATCGACAGGACAGATGGCACCGACCCGCTGTTGGCAACAAACACCTGAAATTACATGATCATCTGATGTCGATCTACATGAAGATCCATCAATGATCATCGACAGAAGAATCCCAAAAGACGTGGCACGGCCCGCGACTCTTCAGCTGCTCGGCGACCACTTAATGCGATTAATTGACTAGCTTTATTACAGTCATTAATCCATTTCTTTGGACGGCCCAATCAGAAGCAAGCATTCTGGAGTTACAAGTCAAGAGATTCATGGCATTTAACCCATGAAACTCCTCCCATCATGGCGATTAAAGGCGATTAAATGCCCTCAATCTCCTCCGGCCAATCAGAAGCCAAGAAAAAGGAGTTACAAAATAAACAATTCAATTTTGTAACTCCTCCCATTATGCGGCTTAATGACAATAAAAGCCCATAAACCCACCTAAAAGGCTACCTAAAAGCCTATAAATAGGAGGGCTCTCCAAGAAGAAAACACATCACAGAGCATCAGAAACATCAGAGAAAAAAGCACAGACAGAAGCACAGAAATCCAGAGAAAGGAAAAAGAGAGAAAACTCTGCGGAAGTTCTACACCGGCCACCGCAACAAGGTGACAAAAGTCCCTTGGGGGTACCCCCCCAAGGTCCTTGCCTTCTCCTCCTGCCTCCAATGGCTTAGATGTGGCTTTTCAGTCCGTCTACTCGGCTTTTTATTGGATATAGGACCTCCTTTTGGTCTTTGTCTTCTAAAAACCTGAGGTTATAGCCAAGCCAAGCGAATCAATAGCATCCTCTGTTCTCATCTGCATGGATGATGGCGAAGCCCACATATGGCTTGCGACCGTCAATCTAAACGGGTCCCCACAATCTCCTGAGAAGTTAGATCCTCCTTTTCTTGCTTTTCATTGTAGTTTGTATTTTTTCAAAAGAGACAAAAATCACAATTCTTGTCTTTCATTGTTGATAAGGATTGTAAATCGGCTATAAACGCCAAAAATCGGCTATAAATGCCAAAAAAATCGCCTTTCACGGCAAATCAAGAAAATGTCTCTTTTCTTAAATATATGTGCAATGGAAAACTTGAAAGAAGTTGATTTCCTTTTTACTTGCGAAGGTTGATCTCCGGATCACCACTTGCAATTCCAAGTAAAAATAGAAAATCTGGCACACCCACAAAAAAAAAAGAAAATGTTGATGCACGCCGCCCTTTGCCCCCCGATTGCGAAAGGGTCGGAACCAAACGGACTCCCACGTCCGCCGACCTCGGTAGGAACCCGAGCAATCCGGAGCGCGGTCCATCAGTGCATGTAAAAATATCAAAGATGTTCTTCGTGTGGGCTAACCAGTCATCAGCTATTAAATGATCTTCTTGTCCTGTAAACTCCTTAGGGCATCTCTTTCTAAACTTCTTAAACAAAGTATTAGGATCCCTGTCTCTATTCTGCATAACAAACTGAGCTTCCATATTAGGCATTGGTTCTAGTCTTCTACCCAAAACTTCAAGCAATTGTCTCTGAACCTAAGTCAACTCTTCATCTTTCTTTGCCATTTGCTCTTGAAATCTTGCTTGATTCTCACTTGCTTTTTATTGTTGTTCAACCAGCATCTGCATGGGTTGCTGAAACTGGCCTGCCATTTGATTCTCAACCCCACTATCATTATTACTACCTGATGCATTAGCATTCACTGGAGGTCTGCGTGGAGCCATGATGCTGCAAAACAATTTGTTATTATAACAAAATAAGTTAAATAAAGCGTGCCCAAACCCAATCGATACTAACTAGCGAGAATTCTAACAGATCCTTGCCACGATCCTATGTTTCTAATCCAATTTTAATTACCTTCAATATAACTTATCTCTGATACCAAGCCTGTTACGCCCCCGGACCGAGAACCCATTAATTAAGTCCTTAATCCGGGGTCGTGGCGTGGCGAGCCAGAAAATTCCGCCCGCACACGCTTGTTTCCCATAGGTTTTCCGTGGTAAGGATCCTCGAAGTTCGATCCATTACTATCTAGCAATCACATTCACAATATATAAAACTTGTGGAAGCATTGCAGCAAATAGTTAATTCCAAATATATAAATAAAATGGACATTTAGGGCTAGTATCAAAATGAGAAACATATAATATACGGGGCCCAAAGTTAATTTAAGTTCATACAATAAAAGTTGTTTAATTACAAATCCCAAAAGAAACAAGCCAACAATGGCTATAAACAAAAACCCAACGAAATATTCAACCCCAAAGTGATCTGTAGCTCAAGTACGATTGATGTTTAAACAACATCATCGGGTTGCCACTCACGTTCAGTCTGCACTATAGCCTCCTCCTCAAGCTGCGCCTCAAAGGCTGAGGGGTTAAGATTTGGTACCAAACAATAAAAGAGTCAGACACAACGGTCTGGCAAGTAAATAAAACAGGTAACATAATGATAGGATTTCTAAAACATTATAAAAGAAACATAAATACATTTGAAATCCTAATCAATGATAGAAACAATATAAAGAACATTTACGAAACATTAAATAATTCGCAAAGTATAAAGATTCGAAGGAACGATGACAATTTAATGAAACAATGGCATTCAAATAAAATGATGACATCGGAATAAAACACTTGGCAAACCACATAGGCTACATTCCCCTATTACCAAGGTAAAGAAGCACTCACTCAGAAACATACTGTAAAAGTACCCAATCAATACGTACTTTACTTATGGAAATAATGAAAGTACTCGATCAGATCTAAACCATGCGAAATGGAAGAAAAGATCTCACCGTTTCCAATGGCCGGAAACACTCGCTCATATAGAGCTCCAAACTGCAGTTGGCAAAGTACGATTAAGGATTCCAAGTCGGGTGATCAATCCAACAAGAGTCCCAAGCTTAGTGGTGCCGGACGAAGAACATAAATCGATGCATTCAAAATTATTCAAAACATTTTTATCGATAAAGCAACTACTCTAAACAATTTGCAAACGGACATTTCACTCACTCAATCGAGTAGTTTTATCGATACTTTCACATCGTGGTAAACCACTCGCTTCATTTCAAAAATCAATTTACACATGAAAGCTTAAACATTTTCGATGATTTGGAAACGGAATAGTGTATGTTGAATCAATGACTTACCGAGGAAAATCTCAATGCAGACTTAGCATCCAAGAGTTGATTTACAAATTATGAGTTTGGCACCAATGAAAATTCTCAACACTCGAGATAAGTAAGTGTGTTTTAAGACTAAGAGAAAATCCCGAGTAATATCTCACATCAAACATTCTTTCATGTTTCCCATTCAATTTATACATTTCAAGCATCACTATGTATACAATTCATTCATGGGCTTTTATGCAATCAATAGGAGGTTATTGGGCCTCAAAATAAGGAGGAAAGACGGGATGAAAAGGGGCCAAAATAAATTTAAAAAGGTCCCACAAAAAGCCTAGAATCAAGCCTTAAAAAGGGCCTCAAAACACTCCTGAACCGAGCCTTGAAAAGGGCCCATAATCTGGACTGGGTCCGCTCGAGCGGACCCCATCCAGAACCTGGAGCGGCCCATTGGGTCGCTCGAGCAGACCCAGTTCTGCTGAGTCCGTGGAACAGTGCAGAAATTGCACTCTTCTAACCCTCTGTTGGCCATTATTTCCCTTCCTTCCTTTCTTGCAAAATTTAACAAAAAAAAAAAAAAAGGCCTCCCTTGCCTCTACAAACTTCCATTAACATCAATCATACACTAATCGCTCAAATTAAACCAAATCATTCACATAAACACAAGAATTTCTTCATTCAAGAGAACACTAAACTTATGAAGAATGAAAGTTGAACCAAGATAATAAAAAGAAAGTAGTGAAGATTTAGCTTCTTGCAATACATTTTCTAGGAGAGGAATATACATAAACATAGCTTAAAATATCAAGTAAACCATTCCATGAATCATATGAAAACAAGACAAAGAATGAGATGAAATGAAAACAAGGATATTGAACAAAACCTTCAAGTTAGCTGAATCATTCACTTGCCTTGGTCAAGATGAAGTGAAAATCACTCAAGAATGGTCTCTAATAGATCTCTAGCTCCAATCCTGTAAAAGCCCCAAAACCCCAAAGAGAAAACCCTAGAAAAATCAATCATTTGATAAACTCCAAGAAATCTCCTTGCATGTGTGAGAAAACCACTACAAATGGTTTGAAAAACCAAGATTTCACATAAGAAAAGCAATGGCTAACCTATTGAAGCTTGAACCAAGAAAAAGAGTTTGGAAGAGGGTTGCCTAGCTCAAATCCTTTGAAAAAGAGTATCCTTGAGAAGCTTGGAGAGTGAAGAAGAAATCTAGGAGATCAAATCTCTACTTGGTCTTCAAGAAGATGGCAAATAAGAGGAGAGATAAAGTGCTAGAGTGAAAAGGCCCTAGGTTCTCTTCAAGATTGCAGGAATTGAAAATGGGGAAGAAGAAGAAGAGTATCCTTTCATTTAAAGTGACAAGTGGGCCCCAATCTTTTTAAGGCTGAAAAGGACATTTACGGCCCCCGAACGAAGACGGAGAAGAAGACAAAGTTTCTCAACGAAATTTCTACTTTCCAAAAAGTACATTTTTGACATATTTTGAAATTTTCAAAATTTGGGTACTGCTTTAGTGTAAAAAGATGTTTTTGCACTTTTTATCAAAAAACGTGATTTCTGAGCCTCAAATGAAATTCGATAAAACTTGAAAGTTGTCTAAAACAACAAAATAAGTCGAAAGAAGTAAAAATAAAAAATTTCCAAAATAAGTGTAAATTCCCCCAATCTCACACGCGACACACGGGCGCCCCGTCCCGCGTCTAACTATACAAAAGTCTATTCTAACTTCAAATTAAGCTAATCGTCCTCTAAACCCACTTATATACTAATCACGATTAAAATAATAATTAAAAATACTGAACCTGGATCGGGGTCTGACATTAGGCATTAGAGGGATTCTACATACTTAAATTGCATACTTTTCCACTCTCTTTCTCCACCTTTTTATCTTTATTTCGACGTTATTTTTCAAATTACTTAAAGAAAATTTTAAATCTAATTAGGTATGTTTATGTGCTTTCTATTTTTTGCATGATCTTATGGTTGGAAAGTGATCATGACATTAGGGTTTTCAATTGAACATGTTTAAATTGCTGGAAAGTAAAAAATTGGGAACTGATTGAAAGAGAAAATTCGAAACTAGTGCAAATAAGAAATATGAAGATTAAGAAATTCGCACTGTTTTTAGCAGATTCAACATGATTTTAAGCCAAATATCTGCAAATAAAAAACCAGTCAAATCATGTTATTTTTAATTGAGATTCGGGGAGTTTGAACCTGTTGGAATTTGAGATGACTTGAAAGTCTTTTGACGAATTGAAGAATATAGTATCTCAAGTATTGATTTGAGTTGGAATTATTGTCAACACAATGTCACAAACATGATGTTAATAGGCTGGTGTTGATAGAGCTTAAATGAAGAATAAGAGTTGAAACAGTCAGGAATTCAGAATTCCTGAAGCAGAGCATGCGGTCGACCGGGCACCCCATGCGGTCGACCGAGCAAAGAGAAACCTGCAGAAAAAGTTTCAGGCACCTCTCAGTTATTTTCGTGACACAGTGTGTCTTCGGTCGACCGGGACCCCAGGATGTCGACCGAGCGCGATAGTTGTCTGATTCCAGACAGTGTATGATGTCGACCGAGCAACACAGGATGTCGACCGAGCACGGGATCAGAGTTGCGCAGAAACAGAAGTCTTGCACGAAAATTCAACACTCTTATCTAATTTGTTTGGGACTCTTTCTAAATGAATTGTAGCCTGTTTTGAATACAATTAAGGGTTAACATAACCTATAAAAAGGCATGTATGGGTCGTTCTAAATATACACCAAAAGGAGAGAAAGAAGAGAAGAGAAAAGAGAGAGAGTTTTGGAGAGAAGAGAGTGCTGTTGCTGTGTGCTGTTGTGGTGACGTTTTCTACAGCAATTATGGATGAGATTGTGCTCTTGAAGATGGTGATTCGTCCATGAGTTAAGTGTCTTTTTTTATGCTTTAGATTTCAATTTGTAAGGGATTGAGAGAGAGAGAATTGTAGAGGGGAAGGGCTGTAGACAGAGTTTATCTTCTATTCTGTTTTTACATCAAGTTGGTGCTTGGTGTTTGGGGTTTGGTGATCCTATCTGTGGGTGCAGATAAATTGTAAGAGGAGTAGGTGCTTCCTAGATAGTGGGTGCTATCTAAAACACAAGGGTTGGTGCTCTTTGTCGTTGGTGCGACTAAATATATTCAGACCTGTACCGGATCGGTGTTCGGACGGTTTTGATCCGTGGACGTAGCCTTTTGGTGAACCATGTTAAATCTGGTGTCATTGTGTGGTTTGACTTATTTTGTTGTTGAATTGGACCTGTTTTTAGAAATCACTGATTCACCCCCCCCCCCCCCCTCTCAGTGATCGCGATATCCAACGATTGGTATCAGAGCGAGGCTCCCTTGATCAGTTTAATACGCTAAGGGTGATCTCTTGTCAAATCACATGGCAGCCAATACAGGGAATATGAAAGCACCTCTGTTTGATGGTTCTAATTACTCTTTTTGGAAGATTAGGATGCAAGCCTTCATCAAATCTCTTGGCTATGATGTTTGGGAGGCTGTCAGAGTCGGTTACAATGCTGCCACCGTACCCAATGATACTGCATCGAAGAAGTTGGCAGACAACGACTCCAAGGCGCAGAATGCACTCTTTAGTGGCCTTGTGGACAGCGAGCTTGTCAAAGTAATTGCATGCAAAATAGCCAAGGAAATTTGGGACAAGTTGCAAAGCATACATGAAGGTGATGAGAAGATTAAAGAAGCCAAATTGCAAACTCATCGCTCTCAATTCGAGTCTCTTCGCATGGAGGAAAGCGAGAATGTTGAATCGTATATGGAACGAGTGAATGAAGTCACGAATGACATTCGTGGACTAGGGGAGGAGATTAAAGAGCCGGTCATCGTCAAAAAGGTTCTAAGATCTCTTCTTCCCCGGTTTGATTCAAAAGTCTCAGCCATCGAAGAAGCCAAAGATCTGAATGCATTTTCCATGGATGAATTACATGGTTCTCTAACTGCCTATGAGATGCGCATTGGAAAGACGTCTTCATCTGATAAAGAAGCGGCCTTCAAAGTTCAGAAAAAGGCAAAAGAGACTGCTGGTCATGATGTTGATTCTGATACTGATGAGCTTGAGGCTCAATTTGTTAGAAAGTTGAAGAAAGGAAGCAATGGCAAGTACAAAGGGAAGCTACCCTTTAAATGCTTCAATTGTGGAGGTGTTGGTCACTTTGCTGCGAAGTGTCCGCTAAAAGAAGACAATGATAATGACTCTTATGCTGAAAAGAGTAAAGGAAAGAGAAATTTCAGAAAAAGAGGCAAAGCTAAAAACTTTCTATGTCAATAAGATGACAGCACGTCTGAAACTTCAGACGATGATGAAACAACCGAAGCTCTCTTCATGGTCACTGTTGAAGAAGAAGAAGAGCTAGATCCGGAAGAGGAAGAGGAGGCTGAAGTCAATCTTGAAGAGGAACTCATAGTCGCACTTGAGGAGCTTAGCATGGAACGCAAAACAAGTAAGAAAAATCTGAAACTTCTCCATGAATCTGAAAGTTCTATTATTGCTTTGAAAACTCAAGTAGAAGAATATAAAAGAATGGTAGAAGTCCTTGAAAACCAAATAAGTATCAAAAAGGAAGAGGCTATGAAACTTGAAACTGAGATCGCTAGAGCAAAGGCTGAAAATTTGGAAAATAGCAAAAAACTAAAAGCGCTCCAAGCGATTGAAGGGACTATGAAACTGGATGAACTACTGAAAGTTCAAAGACCTGCCCACTTCAGATTTGGTCTAGGATTTGAGAAAGGTGAATCCTCTAAGATTGCACCTCCTGAAAAGAAAGAGTTTGTGAAGCAAGTCACTGCACCTTCTAACTCTATGAAGCCCACTCAACCTAGAAAGGAGTCCATTCCTGTTAGAAAGATAATGAAGACCAACCAGCCACAAAGAAGATACAAATTCTATGGTTATTGCTTTCATTGTAATATGTTTGGACATAAAAGAGACGATTGCAAATTCTATGTGAGATACAGCTCACTTGTGACTAGGAACCCTTTTTCAATCTTAAGTAGCCACAAAACTGAGTGCCATAAGTGCTATAATTATGGACACTTGGCTAGGGATTGTAGGTTGCATATTGCTAACAAATTTCAGGTTGAAAAGAAACCCAAGTTAGTCAAGGCTTGGAGAGCAAAGCAAAGTGCAGAAAGTCCCAAAGAATCTCTCATTATGCAAATGGCATTCAATGCACAAAAGAAGGCAACACCATGGGTCCTTGATAGTGGTTGTTCAAGCCATATGACTGGTGATAAAGAGAAATTCATCAAATTACAGCACTATGAAGGCGGTTCAGTGAAGTTTGGCAACAATGATGGTGCCAAAATCTGTGGAAAAGGTGTTATTCAGCTTATGGCAAACAAGATCAGATCGGAAGAAGTCTTATATGTGTCTGGATTGAGACACAACCCGCTTAGTGTGAGCCAGATCTGTGACAAGGGTCACGAAGTTATCTTCACAAAGAATGGGTTTGCCATCAAGAAGAGTAGCAACGGCAAAACAGTGGCAACTGGATCAAGAACTGCTGGAAATCTCTATACATTGTCAGATGGAGCTGAAAAGACCTGCTTGATGAGTCGGACAGAGGAAAGTTGGTTGTGGCACAAACGCCTTGGGCATCTAAGCTTTGATAACATGTCAAAGATTTGCAATTCAAAGGCTGTAAGAGGCATGTCTACAGTTGAAAAGCCTTCCAAACCCATTTGCGACTCTTGCCAAAAGGGAAAGCAAACGAGGGTTATGTTCAAGTCAAAGGAGCATCATTCCAAGAAACCTCTTGAGCTAGTGCACACTGATCTCTGTGGACCGATGCGAACTCAAAGCACCAATGGAGATAAGTATTTCATGTTATGCATTGATGATTATACTCGTATGACATGGGTATTGTTTCTTAAGCATAAGCATCAAGCACTTGATCGTTTTAAAGTGTTTAAAGCACAGGTTGAAAATCAATTGGAAAAACGTATCAAGATTTTAAGGTCTGATCGTGGAGGCGAGTTCACATCTGAAGAGTTCACTAAATATTGTGAACATCATGGCATTCAAAGACAGTACTCAGCCCCTAGAACTCCACAGCAAAATGGAGTTCTGGAACGGAAGAATCGCACCGTACAAGAGATGGCTCGTACGATGCTAAGTGAAAGCAAGATGGCTGACAAGTATTGGAAAGAGGCAATCCATACGGCTGTATACATTCAAAATCGATGCTTGATCAGGCCACATGAAGACAAAACTCCCTATGAGCTATGGTTTGGAAGAAAAGGAACAGTCAAGCACTTCAGAGTCTTCGGCAGCAAGTGTTACATCAAGCGGCTCGAACAAAATCCGGGCAAATTTGAAGAAAGAGCTGACGAAGGTATATTTCTGGGTTACTCCTCTACTAGCAAGGCATATAGGTGTCTTAACAAAAGAACCAGAAAAATCATAGAAAGTGCTGATGTAAGAATAGATGAGAATATTGAACCAAAGAATGCAACTCATAATGACAGTCCAGTTTATGAGGACTCGAGTGAGATTGATGATGACATGGCTGAATCTAATGATTCTGAGAAATCAAAGGATGACTCAGAAGATACTACAACTAAGAAGCACAGCACTTGGGTAGAGCAACACCCTAAGGATCAAATCATTGGAGATCCTAAGGCAGGCGTTCAAACTAGACAAAGTGTAGTTAGCAATTACTCACTTGTGTCCACCATTGAACCCAAGACTGTGGCTGAAGCCAGTCTCGATGAAAGTTGGTTGAAATCTATCCATGAGGAGTTGGAGCAAATTGAGCAGAACTCCACATGGGAACTTGTTCCTAGACCTACTTATAAGAATGTTATTGGTACTAAATGTGTTTTTCGGAATAAGCTGAATGAAGATGGTCAAGTCATTAGAAACAAAGCAAGGTTGGTTTGTAAAGGCTATGCTCAAGTTGAAGGCATAGATTTTGAAGAGACCTTTGCACCGGTGGCTCGTCTGGAAGCTATTCGTATGTTTCTTGCATTGGCAGCATACAAAACCTTCAAGGTATTTCAGATGGACGTAAAGTCAGCTTTCTTGAATGGTTTACTTGAAGAAGAGGTTTACATTGAGCAACCTGATGGTTTTCTCATCAGCAAAAATTCAGATCTAGTGTGCAAGTTGAAAAAGGCTCTTTATGGACTGAAACAAGCGCCAAGGGCATGGTATGCAAGGCTGGATCTCTATCTCCGCAAGATCGGTTTTGGAAAAGGAATGGTTGATAGCAATCTGTATGTCAAAACTGAGTTAAGCAAACAGCTGGTTGTCATTGTTTATGTTGATGACATAATCTTTGGTGGCAATGATGAGGAGATGTGCAGGAATTTTGCTGAAGAGATGAAGAAAGAATTTGAAATGTCGATGCTTGGAGAACTAAAGTTCTTTCTTGGTTACAAGTGCAGCAGCTGAAACATGGCATCTTCATATCACAAATGAAGTACTTTAAGGAAATGCTGAAACGGTTCAATATGGAAGACAGCAAGCCAGTGAGCACACCAATGTCAACGAACACGAAGCTTAGCAAAGATGATAAGGCCTCGTCCGTTGATCATACCACCTATCGCTCTATGATAGGAAGCTTGCTCTACTTGACTGCTACAAGACCATATCTTCTACAAGCAGTATGTATGGTTGCACGTTTTCAAGCAGCACCAACTGAAACGCACCTTACAGCAGTGAAAAGAATCTTTCGATATCTGAAAGGTACTATGGAGCTTGGTATCTGGTATCCCAAAGGCAAATCCTTCACTCTTGCTGCATATTCTGATGCCGATTGGGCTGGATGCGTAGATGATCGCAAGAGTACTAGCGGCGGCGCATTTTATCTTGGAGAAAGATTAGTTGCTTGGCATAGTAAGAAGCAAGACTCAGTATCCCTTTCGACAGCGGAAGCGGAATATATTGCAGCGGCAACTTGTTGTACGCAAGTGTTATGGATGCGGCAAATGCTCTCTGATCTAGGAGTTCCTACAACGGATCCTACGCCGATCCTATGTGACAACACGAGTGCAATTCATATATCTAAGAATCCTGTTCAACACTCTCGAACAAAGCATGTAGCAATTCGTTATCATTTTCTTAAAGATAAAGTTGCTGATGGAGAGGTCAAGTTGGAATATGTTCCAACAACTGAGCAAGTGGCTGATATTTTCACGAAACCTCTGCCAAAGGAAGTCTTCGAGTATCTCCGGAAAAAGTTAGGAGTTACTCACTCTCCTAAACCGTAGGAGTTCTGCTTGAAAGGGGGAGCAATGCATTCATTGAATATCCTATTCGCTCCTCGTTTGGTCCCTTTGGACTTGTTGTCAAAGGGGGAGAGATGTTATGCTATGATAGCAAGGAGAGATGTTATGCTATGAAAGCTAGGGGAGATTGTTGACAGTGCATGGTTGTTATTTCAGAATTTCAGAATTGGTTCCAAGTGAGTGTTGAAGTTCCAATAGTGTTGCCAACAATTCCAAAGGGGGAGATTGTTGGAATTGAGATGACTTGAAAGTCTTTTGACGAATTGAAGAATATAGTATCTCAAGTATTGATTTGAGTTGGAATTATTGTCAACACAATGTCACAAACATGATGTTAATAGGCTGGTGTTGATAGAGCTTAAATGAAGAATAAGAGTTGAAAACAGTCAGGAATTCAGAATTCCTGAAGCAGAGCATGCGGTCGACCGGGCACCCCATGCGGTCGACCGAGCAAAGAGAAACCTGCAGAAAAAGTTTCAGGCACCTCTCAGTTATTTTCATGACACAGTGTGTCTTCGGTCGACCGGGACCCCAGGATGTCGACCGAGCGCGATAGTTGTCTGATTCCAGACAGTGTATGATGTCGACCGAGCAACACAGGATGTCGACCGAGCACGGGATCAGAGTTGCGCAGAAACAGAAGTCTTGCACGAAAATTCAGCACTCTTATCTAATTTGTTTGGGACTCTTTCTAAACGAATTGTAGCCTGTTTTGAATACAATTAAGGGTTAACATAACCTATAAAAAGGCATGTATGGGTCGTTCTAAATATACACCAAAAGGAGAGAAAGAAGAGAAAAGAAAAGAGAGAGAGTTTTGGAGAGAAGAGAGTGCTGTTGCTGTGTGCTGTTGTGGTGACGTTTTCTACAGCAATTATGGACGAGATTTTGCTCTTGAAGATGGTGATTCGTCCATGAGTTAAGTGTCTCTCTTTATGCTTTAGATTTCAATTTGTAAGGGATTGAGAGAGAGAGAATTGTAGAGGGGAAGGGCTGTAGACAGAGTTTATCTTCTATTCTGTTTTTACATCAAGTTGGTGCTTGGTGTTTGGGGCTTGGTGATCCTATCTGTGGGTGTAGATAAATTGTAAGAGGAGTAGGTGCTTCCTAGATAGTGGGTGCTATCTAAAACACAAGGGTTGGTGCTCTTTGTCGTTGGTGCGACTAAATATATTCAGACCTGTACCGGATCGGTGTTCGGACAGTTTTGATCCGTGGACGTAGCCTTTTGGTGAACCACGTTAAATCTGGTGTCATTGTGTGGTTTGACTTGTTTTGTTGTTGAATTGGACCTGTTTTTAGAAATCACTGATTCACCCCCCCCTCTCAGTGATCGCGATATCCAACAGAACCTTGGTAGTTGCTTTGTAAAACACCATAATTTTGGCTCAAAATAATCTCGAGAAGTTGGTTTTCTAGAGAACTAAACATGGTTAATCAGTCATTCTCTGCAGGAATTTATGCACAGAACCAAGTCAAGTAGGCATCTTTAGGCATGGATAACTTTTTTGTTTTAATTTTTTTTCACCTATGTTTTTTTTTTTTGTTGTGTTAATGCATCATCAGAGTTTCCATTCCAGCCATAAGATTCAAATTTAGGTCATATTAGGTTGGTCGTCCATCAAAGTTTGGCTAGCATCACAATTTCTTAGACTTGGAAAAAACTCAGCATTCATCATATAGTTTGATTTTTTCAGAATTGCAATATTTACTATTTAGGGTTGTATCATTCATCCATATTCGATTTTTGGTATTTCATGTGGGGCTTAGGATGTGTTTTGGGAAGGAGATGGCTTACATATAGATGAAGTTGATTGTTGCATGTGTGGTGGAAATATTTGAGATTGATGTTTTAGGGAATGATAAGTGTCTTGATTATTTCCTTTCTTTGATGATGAGGATCAAATGAGGGTCGAGCGAGAAATGGAGCGGGGGAGATGGAGAAAGTGGAAGGATAAGGTGCGAGCGATATCAACGATATCATCGCTGCTCAAATAAGTGTAAAAAGGTTTAAAAAAAAGATGTTAAAATTGAGGAGAGGGGTTCTTTTGTTCATTATGAAGTCTTTTTTCCCATGCAAGGACATCTAAGATATTTTTCTTTCTATAAAATCATCTAAACATTATAAATAGGGACATTTACTTCAAAAATCCCCTTAAATAGTGTAATTACAACTAAGGACCCTAAGTTTTTATAATGATGGCCAAGGACATCCAGGCCAAATCATCTCTTCTTTTTTTTTTTTTTCCTTTTTTCCATTTTGCCCTTTTTTTGTTGATTTCAACATAACCTATTCAATCATGAGTCATATTTGTTGACATCAACAAAACATTCTTTGCATCAACATAAAATTATATTGACGTCAACAAAAATGCCCAGTTAGCACCATGAGTGACCTTGTGAATTTGTTGACGTCGACAAAAGATTCATCGACATCAACATAAAATAACCTATTTGGCAATTTTAATCTTGCACCACCAACATATAAAACAATAAATAACCTGTTTCCACCCACATTTAGAAGCTCCAAAATACACATTACATTTAAAAACTCCATTTTTGTCAACATCAGCCACACATTACAGGTTCTCATTTGTTGAAGCTGTGCCACAATGGCAATGTATTTCTCATTAACAACCTGTTTGGTAATTTTCATTATTATTGTCAAAACAAGTCACTTCCAATCTAAATAGAGCATTCAAAATCATATACATTAACAAAAATAGTTCTATCAAAGAATCTAAATCACACAAACTTATACATAATACAGAGTCCTCAACGTTTTAACAATGTCTTCTCCACTCAAACCATGACTCAAAACACTTGACTCACACAGAATATTTCAGCATTCTCTCATATAATTCACACTGCTTGATGTAGAGGTCGACAACTAATTTGCATCTGTAGTACATCATGTCCTGTTGAGTGAAAGCGATGTTTCAATTAAGGACAACAAGCTCTACAAATCCCATTACAAAAAAATCTACAATAGTATGAACTATCTTGTATTGATGCTTCTTCAACAGGCTCCGGGTACTTGTCGCCAGGCCGCTACAACAAGAGAAGAAGACGATCGGATTCGATCACTTCCTAGCCACCTATCATCTCAGAGAAGACCAGAACAGAGACGAAGAGAGGATCCATACCTCAGATAAGGGATGGAGAGTCCCAGTTCTCTGGGCTCTCCCCTAAATCCCCTTAAACCGTACATCTCACCCTCCAAAAAAGCTCTCCTCTCTATCCCCATTCATGCGCAGATTACATCCTCTCCCCAGACTTTCTCTTCTGTTCTTACCATCCATCCATCCGTGCACAGAACCTGCAACTCACACTGATGGACCGCGCAATTTGCTCGGGGCGCTACTGAGGTCGGCGGACAAGAGAGTCCGTGGGGTACCACCCTTTCGTGACCGTAGGGCAAAGTGGGTATCAACATTTTTTTTGTGGGTGTGCCAGATTTTCTATTTTACTTGGAATTGCAAGTGGAGATCGACCTTCGCAAGTAAAAAGGAAATCAACTTCTTTCATGTTTTCCATTGCACATATATTTAAGAAAAGAGACATTTTCTTGATTTGTCGTGAAAGGCGATGTTTTGGCATTTATAGTCGATTTTTGGCGTTTATAGCCGATTTTGGCGTTTATAGCCGATTTACAATTCTTATCAATAATAAGACAAGAGTTGTGATTTTTGTCTCTTTTAGAAAAATACAAAATACAATGAAAAACAAGAAAATGAAGATCTAACTTCTCAGGAGATTGTGTGGGACTCCTTCAGATTGACGATCGCAAGCCATGTGTGGACTTCTCCATCATCCATGTAGATGAGAACAGGGGATGCTCTTGATTCGCTTGGCTTGCTTATAACCTCAGATTTTTAGAGGACAAAGACCAAGAGGAGGTCCTATGTCCAATAAAAAGCTAAGTAGATGGGTTGAAAAGCCACGTCTAAGCCATTGGAGGCAGAAGGAGAAGACAAGGACCTTGGGGGGGGGTACTCCGCGAGGGACTTTTGTCACCTTGTAGTGGTGGCCGGTGTAGAACTTTAGCAGGGTTTTCTCTCTTTTCTTCTGGACTTCGGAATTCAGGATTTTCGGATCTGTGTCTGATGCTTTGGAAGTGGTTTTCTGATCTTTTGAAGTGGTCTAGAATGCTTGGAGTGCTCTCCTATTTATAGGCTTTTAGATAGCCATTTAGGAGAGTTTATGAGCCTTAATTGTCATTTAGTTACATAAATGGAGGAGTTACAAGATTTATTTCTTTATTTTGTAACTCATTTTTCTTGGCTTCTGATTGGCCGGTGAAGATTAAGGGCATTTAATCGCCTTTAATCAGCATGATGGGAGGAGTTTCATGGTTTAAATGCCATGAATCAATTGACTTGTAACTCCGATTTACTTGCTTCTGATTGGGCCGTTCAAAATAATTAATTAATGACTGTAATAAAGCTAGCCAATTAATTGCATTAAGTGGTCGCCGAGCAGTTGAAGAGTAGCAGGCCATGCCGCGTCTTTTGGAGTTCTTTTCGCGATGATCATTGATGGATCTGCATGCTGATCAACATCAGATGACCATGTAACTTCAGACAGTGATAGCTATCAGCAGGCCGTTGACATCTGTCCTGTCGATTTCTCTATCGATCTGCTAGAAAGTACACTTTTTTGGTCGACCGGTTAGCGATCAATGTTGATTTTGATACTCTTGAAGATGGACCCGTGATTTTGACGGATGTTGAAGGATTTGGTGCCTCAAAAGTATGAATTTTGGAAAATCATAGGGGTTAGAAGCTTCGAAACGCGAAAAATGACAGAAAATGGGGTTTTCCGGGTGAATTCGGTGATTCGGGGCTCCATGGTCGCCGGCGACCATGCACCATGGTCGCGGGATGCGACCTTGGGGGAATTATCCCCTTTTGGTCCCATTTCGCGGCCGTTTCGAGGTCTTTTTTCATCCTTTTTCTCCTGTATTTTTCTTGACATTTTTTCACATTTATTGGCTTGATTTCCCTGTAGAAAAATTGATGAGAATCTTTGACTTTTGGGGTGCACATTTTCCATTTTTTCTGAAAAGCTGAAGACTTTGTAGCGTAGAGCTGCCGATTTTCCGTCAGAAGTTGAAACTGGGTTAAACGATGTCGGAATGACCTGAAATATGAGGTGAATCCTCCTGAGTAATGAATAAGACCAGCCATAGGCTTTTCTTTGAGTTTTGAAGCAGTATGGGGTCCTGTCGCCAGTAGACTTGATTTTGTCGCGAGGAAGATGTCGTGCCTTGATGTGCGGCCCACCAATGTCTGATTGACTTGAAATTTGACAGGGAACCTATTGGAGTCATTTTGAGATGATCTATAGGCTCTGTCTTGGAAACCATGGTCCCGGGGAGCTTCACCGCCGAGAGGCCTAATTTGGCTTCCGAGAGTCAAAGTCTGGTCAAATGGTGCTGAAATGACCTGAAACTTGACGTGTAGCCCTTTGTAAGTATCTTGAAGCAGCCCATGTGCTTTGTTTGATGAGTGATGGCCTTGGTAGTTCTCGCCGCCGAGAGGCTTGATCTAACTATTCGAGGGTTAGTAGAGGGTCAAACGTTGTCGGTTTGACTTGGAACTTGACGTGGAGCCTTTTGGTTGTATTTTGGGACCATCCAGAGGCTCTGATCGAAGATTTGGTGTCTTCGATGCTGTTGCCGCCGGGAGCTCCTATTCAGCTATTGGAGAAGCAAAGTTATGCCAAATGATATTGAAATGGCCTGAAACTTCTTGTGTACTCCTCTTTTGGCTGTCTTGAAGGATCTTGTAGTTTTTGTTTGATTCTAACAATTTTTGATTTTTTGAGAAGTAGCATCGCCCACTTGTGGTAGGCCGTGACTTCATGTAGCTTTCTTGATGTTGAAGAGGCAAAGTGACATTTTTGGCGTAAAAAAATGCCCCTTCTGTTGACACAAAAAAAAATGTGTCACTTTGCCTCTCCAAACTCAAGAAAGCTACATGAAGCTGCAGCCTGCCATAAATAGGCAATGCTACTTCCAAAAATCAAATTTTTTCAGAATCAAACAAAAACTGCAAGATCCTTCAAGACAGCCAAAAGAGGAGTACATAAGAAGTTTCGGGCCATTTCAGAATCATTTGGCCTAACTTCGCTTCTCCAATAACTGAATAGGAACTCTCGGCGGCCACAGCATCGGAGACACCAAATCTGCGATCAGAGTCTATAGATGGTCTCAAAATACATTCAAAAGGCTCCACATCATGTTCCGAGTCAAACCGACAACGTTTGACCCTCCATCAACCCTCAAACAGCTAAATCAAGCATCTCACGGTGAGAACCACCGAGACCATCTCTAATCAAAAAGAGCATATGGACGGCAAATGCTTACAAAGGGCTACACATCAAATTTCAGATCATTTCGGCAACATTTGACCATAGTTTGACTCTCGAAAGCCAAATAAGGCCTCTCGGCAGCGAAGCTCCCCAAGACCATGGTTTCTAGATAGAGCCTGTGGATCATCTTAAAATGACTCCAATAGGTTCCCTGTCAAATTTCAAGTCAATCGGATATCGGTTGACCGCACATCAAGCCACGACATCTTCATCGCGACAAAAAAAAGTCTACTGGTGATAGGACCCATACGGCTTCAAAACTTAAATAAAAGCCTAAGGTTGGTCTTATTTATTGCTCAGGAGGCTCCACCTCAAATTTCAGGTCATTCCGACATCGTTTGACACAGTTTCAGCTTCTGACGGAAAATCGGTAACTCTCCTAAATGGCTACCAAGAGCCTATAAATAGGAGAGCATTCCAAAGAATTTCAGATCGGAAAAATGCTTCCACAGAGCCCAAATCAGAAAAAACATAGAAAATCCAGAAAAAGAAAGAGAAAACTCTGAGAAGTTCTACACCGGCCACCACTACAAGGTG
>CM022946.1:126363259-126528507 GCA_012931725.1 Litsea cubeba
CCCCCCCCCCCCCCCCCCCCCCCCCCCCCCCCCCCCCCCCGAAGGTCCTTGCCTTCTCCTTCTGCCTCCAATTGCTTAGACATGGCTTTTCAGCCGGTCTACTTAGATTTTTCCTGGACATAGGACCTCTTGGTCTTTGTCCTCTAAAGATCTGAGGTTATAGCCAAGCCAAGTGAATCAAGAGCATCCTCTGTTCTCATCTGCATAGATGATGGCGAAGTCCACATATGGCTTGCGACCGTCAATCTGAACGGATCCCCCACAATCTCCTGAGAAGTTAGATCATCATTTTCTTGCTTTTCATTTTAGTTCGTATTTTTTTTAAAAGAGACAAAAATCACAACTCTTATCTTTAATTATTGATGAGAATTGTAGATCGGCTATAAATGCCAAAATCGGCTATAAACGCGAAAAATCGGCTATAAATGCTAAAAAAATCGCCTTTCACGACAAATCAAGAAAATGTCTCTTTTCTTAAATATATTTGCAATGGAAAACTTGAAAGAAGTTTGATTTCCTTTTTACTTGCGAAGGTCGATCTCCGGATCACCACTTGCAATTCCAAGTAAAAATAGAAAATCTGGTACACCCACAAAAAAAATGTTGATACCCACTTCTGCCCTCCGGGCGCGAAAGGGTCGTACCCCACGGACTCCCGCGTCTGCCGACCTCGGTAGCACCGAGCAGAATGGGCGGTCCATCAAGCTGGCACACCCGGTAGGACCCGTTCATTTGAGAACACGATGCTAGAAATAAAGTCTTTGCATATCATATCTTTTGCTCTATGCTTATGCTTCTTTTCCGGGTTCCTTGGCTACTTACTAGTTGGTGGCCTATGTTGGATTTCGCATCTAAAAAAAATGAGATGATTTTTTTTGGAAATTTCTAATACTTTGAATTTATTTCCACTCTTTCTCTTTTCAAAAAAATAAATAATCAAATCTCTCTTTTTGGATTCAAAATTAAGAAGCTTTGATCCTCTCCCTTCGTTCGTGTGCTCGCAGAAATTGTTGAGCCTGTTCGAATTAGGATTGGGCCATCATTTCTCTTCGATGAGTTTGTTCGGGATTTTAAAAAAAAAATAATCAAATTTCTCAGTTTGGATTCAAAATCGAGAAACTTTGATCCTTTCCGTTTCGTCTCTGTGCTCGCGGAAATCATTGAGCCGGTTCGAATTGTGGCCATTGTTTCTATTCGATGAGTTCTCATTAGGGATTTAAAAAAAATTGGATTTCTTAGTTTGGATTCAAAATTGAGAAACTTTGGTCATCTCCGTTTCGTCTCTGTGCTCGCGGAAATCGTTGAGCCGATTCGAATTGTGGAAATGGCCATCGTTTCTCTTCGATGAGTTCATTAGAGATCTAAAAAAAAAACAAAAAAAAAAAAGACATAGACCACTAAGGTTAAACCAATTGCGTTCGTTGATCACAGTTGATTCAAGAAAAGCCTTGTCCAGAGTATGGAGACATCTTGACTGTTCTAGGCAAGGGTCCTCCAAACGGGTTCATTAAGTAATCCTACCCTGCCCTATGTGTACTCTCTCATCTTTTAAATAAAAATTTTAAAATAATAAATTTAAAAAAATAAAAAAAAAGATTTTTCAAAAAAAATCTAAAAAAAAGATTTTTTAAAAAAAGCTTAAAATAAAAAAAATAAAAAATAAGATTTTTCAAAAAAAAAATCTTCAAAAAAAAAATTTCATCATTTTTGGGTTCAGATCGGAGAAATTTTGGTCTCCTCCCTTCTGAGCACTGGCGCTCGCGGAAATCGTTGAGCTCGTGTTCAGATTGGAATGCCTTTTGCTATCTTTGATGAACCCGATCTTGACCTTTAAAAAAAAAACTCTCGTCATTTTTTGGGTTCAGATCCTAGAAATTATGGTTCATTCTCTTCTAGGTATTGGCGCTCGCAAAAATCGTTGAGCCCATATTTGGATCGGAATACCATCTGCTCTCTTTGATGAATCTAATTTTGACCTTTCAGAACAGATAATCTCATCTCATTGATGAGGTCTCCAAACATTTGTGTCTAGCGGTACTACTACGCCCTTTCAGGGTCTACTGTATTAGCGACCGGCACATTTGTAACTTCAACTTTATATTCTTCCTACATCGAGTAAGCTCTGCTTCTCGATAAGTCGAATTTAGGTTCACAATTGCTTCTAGCAGTCATTGGAACGCTCATTCTGGGCTCACCATACCTACGATCAGAACAATTGTACCCTCTATGGCCTTTTGCCTTCTTCATATTGCTTGGGTCATATCCCTCGAGTGATTTGAAAAGACAAAGCCATAGAGTTTCCCATTTATGATCATTATATTCTTATGATTACTAATGGATGTGGTCTTATGTAAGAAATTTTTTGAAAACTAACAATGGCAGCTTCGCTAACCATTACTTTCGATGAGAACAAGCACTTGCTCATGCTTCAACAAAAGCAAAACAGGCGCACCTACAAGTGCCCTATTAGTTGCCGAAGCATCAACTCCCTCAGCAACTCTCTGAACTCCAGGTCGACCTCGACTCCGCCAATTATTTCCTTTGGGACACTGGGACCATTCCCACTTCCCGAAAAAAAAAAACTGCTCCTTCCAAGAAGCAGAGGCTCATCTCTCAACGTGTCACTACCACGACACCAATGGCGAGCACCAAAAGGCCTGAAGCCCGTGGCACCCCCACAAAGCCTCGACCTGCAAACGACCAGGTCTATCCCAAGACTTGGTCCCCAAGACCTTCACCAAAACAAAGAAGGTCCCAAACATCCACCAAGCCAGCATACCTGGACCCACTCAAGGAGAACCAGTTCTACCCTCTTGCCTACATGAAAAAGGAGAGATCCATCTCCAACCCGACTCCCAAGTAAACCCAGCATGAGCCGGCTTGTTCTTACAAGCCTAAAATCAAGTCATGGATCATAAGGCCTCTGCAAGCACCTACTAAGGCCTACAATCCTTCGGTTCGACCCTTCATATCTACAGGGGCCCAACTCAAAAAATTCAAAGCTTCGCTGCAACAGGCGAAGGACCAGGTTCGTATCCTGTCTTTGCCCAGCTACAAAGAAGACAGGCTTGGCTGCTGCGCCCAATGGAGGACATCCTTCATTGTCAAAGCCCAGCCAGAGCTGACCGAAGCTCAAATTACTAGTCGTATATGCCGCCGCGCGTTGTATCGACAAAAGAGATTAGAGAAGCAAAGGACCTGACCTCCTACACTTCAAGTCTCTCCCAAAAGGGTCAAAAAAGAAAGACCAAACCAAGTTGCTGTTGTCCATATGGTTGGAAAAACCAGAAGATACCAAAAGTCAGCATCCAAAATCCATGTTCGTAGCGTCTCTAGGAGAAGAAGACATTCAGAAGAATCACCTACTCTTTCAAGCAAAGGACGGCAGAGCGATCCTTCCTCAAGCTCTTCATAAAAAAGAATGAGCCCCAGCTCAGTCACCAGGACAACTTCTTCGTTTGAATCTCGAGGGATGAACGTCCTGGCTACTAATTCTGAGCCACCACCTCGCAATCCACCTCAAGATGATGCGATCACATGCATCCAGTAGTTGGAACAAGGCCAGCAGAGAATTGAAACTCTGATGGAAAACCTTCTCCTCGCCTTCCAAAATCGGGCGAACAATGAACCTCCTCCGAATCTTCAAGATGATGAGGTAAATGGAGAAGAAAATGAGTCACGCGCTCTTACCAAAAAGGACGTAGACAGTATCCTCGCCAAAGCAAAAGAAGAGGATATACTCAAGGAGCATGGGATCAAGCCACCATATCTGTTATGGATGGACACGGTCCTGTTCCCCACAAAATTCAAACATCCTACTTTCCAAACATATACGGGGAAAGGATCAGCTAGACAGCACGTCATCCACTTCAAGATCTAGATGGGAGCTATCGTGGATCAAGATGCACTCAAGATCCGTCTCTTTGCAAGTGCCCTAAAAGGTACAGCCTTTGATTGGTACTCCACTTTGCCGGAGTATTCCATCCAAAACAGGGCCATGCAAGAGACACGCTTCCTGACTCACTTCAAGGTGAGGATCATCCCGCTACTATGGCTCAGCTGTGCAGCCTAAAACAGGGGGAGAATGAGTCAACATATGACTTCATTCACAAGTGGAAGGCAATGGAATATAAATGCTCTGATGTATTGCCACAAGCGTCACTAGTCGACATCTTTCGAAACAACATGAGAGCTAGAATCCGCTTCATGATCATCGGCAACAAATCAAAGAACCTGAGAGAACTCCTGAAGCTTCCATGGAAGCTGAAACGGTGATCAAAGACCTCAACAGTCAGAAATCATCAAGGAAAGAGCCAACCGCCATTGCAAACTCTGAACCAAAGAAAAAAGAGGTCCTCAAAGTGCAAACCAAGCAGCTCCTCAGCCACCAAAGAAAACTTAAAACAAAGCTGCAGGTAAGAGACCCGAACTCTCTGATGCCTTCAAAGAGTGAGTAGAAAAGAAATACCCGTTCGATGAAGATGTTGATGAAATCTTCGGGGCTCTCGTGGCAAATGGCAAGCTCACCTTGCCTGAACCCAAAAGACCAGGTGATGTTGGTAAAACCAACGATCCTCGGCACTGTCCATACCACCAGATGATCTCGCATCCTCTCAATCAATGCTTCGTTGTGAGGGAGAAAATAAACAAGATGTGGAAACACGGAGACATCACCTTCGACAAAAACTATGGGTCTGCCTCCGTCAACATGGTGTCATGTGGACAAACACCAAAATCACCGAAGAAGAAGATCACTACTTCCTTCAAGGTGATAAACAGAAACCAAGCATCCGAAGAACTGGTTCCTTACCCGACACCAGACGGACAACCCATATGGGTACATCCCGATCTCCTGGAAGATGAAATTTGGGAGGTCGTGAAAACAAAGCCTAGAACTCAACAGCGAAGGCAGGCTAGGAAACATTTCCTCAAGCTCAAAAGGCAAGAGAAGACCCAGCCAAAACAAGAAGTCCAAGAAAAGGCAGAGGTTTCCTCTACCACTTCACTGGAGGCAACAAAAACATTCATTCCAGAGACTTCAAAGGGGGTAATAAAATTCACTCTCAGTGATTTCATGCCACCTTTATTCAAAGAAGCCACGCAGGGGGCATCATACTCTTGCAATTCGGTAGTTGGATTATCCATTGATGGATACGAGTCTAGCGACATCGATGATGGATTCGAGTCCAATGATGCCGACGAGTGGGAGGAGTCCCTTGAAACAAGAGAACATCTCTCCGATGAAGAATGGGTTCCTGAGACTCATCTTATGCCAGTAATCTGGTATAACCCCCTACAGCCACAAGGATCCTGGTCTGATGATGAAGAAGACCACAAGGCTGCACATGAAAATGATGTTGAACCAACGACCGTCATTGCTCCAGTGGAACCCGACCATGTTGAACCACGAAGAGCAGACGAAGAAGAAGAATTGGCTCCCATGCCTGATCTTGAAGTATGTGCAAGGATCTTGCAGCATCTTGCTCTAGAACAAAAGCAAGACCGCGTCAACGAGCCTGCTCGCAATCCTGAGCCTGAAGTCCCTGAAAATCCGTCAGGTACATCCTCCTTTAACTCCTGAAAATGGAGAAAATTGTTGGATAGACGATCCTCTTACATCCGAGGATGAGTCTGACTCCAATCAGGCAACGTCTCCTATTAGAGCTTCCTGTAATGTGATAATTTGGGATTATAGCTCTTTGGAAGCATCGTCTGATGAGATCACTTATACTCCGGCGACGCCTAGCAATGTATCCTCTGGAGCCACCTCATCTCACGTGACTTTCACTGAGACGGCACCCTCTCAGGTTTCTTCTCCTGAGACTGTGACTTTAAAGCTCACACCCTTCCTGACTGAAGAATCCCTAGTTATTGATGCTTGGGATGATGAATTGGTCAACGAAGAGGAAAGGTTGTTGGATGCAGTTCAGGACTTGTTCCCAGAAAATGCTCCGTGCAACACAATCACCGAGGATGGCAACTCTGCTGCAGATACATCCTCAGCAAATGAAAAACGGCAGCCTCTTGATCCTGAAGACAATTTTCCAAATGAAGACCCTTCTTAAGAAGCTCTCGAAGTTGTAGAGGCACCCGCTCTGGCCGGGACTACCACAAAAATTACAACCAATCTTCCTTTACATATGTAAATCCTTCGAAAAAGATGTTGTAAGCGCCCCTAGTGGCAACCATGATGAACATGCAGGCCCTAAGGAGGCTTTCAAGTATGACTTGATTGAACACTTCAAGCACATACTTGCACGTCTGCACATCCTAGACTTATTGCGAATGTCTCCGCGCACTCGTGATAATCTCATTTCAGAATTACAGAAGCTGAATAAGGATGTCGACAAACATGTCCCGCAAGTCCTCCAAATTGAAATGGACTACCGGGTCAAAAACTCAGAAACTTCCTCAAAGGGAGAAAAGAAGAAAACCGAGGTATCATGCATTGAATGACTCTCGGTTCAAAAGGCAGCCAGTGCTACCATCGCCTTCACAAAGGAAGACCTCCTACTTGGCGAAACAAGGCACAACCAACCCTTGTACTTCACATGGTACATCAAGGAAATGCCTATGCACAGAGTTCAGATCGACCCAGGTTCTGCACTCAACCTCATCTCCACTTCGGCTCTCGAAGAGTTGGGCATCCCACCCAGCAAGCTGAGCCACACATCTGTATCTATCTTTGGATGCGATGGGAGTACTCAAAGGCCTATCGACAAAATCAGGTTCAAGTTGCAGATCGGTGATCTTATCTCTGAGATCACTGTGTATACAATAAAAACCCCTTCATGCTACAACATCCTTCTCGGACGCCCCTGGATCCACGAGAATGGTGTTGTCCCTTCAACTCTACATCAATGCATCAAGTTTGTTGGCGACGATGGCATGATACATCGAGTCTTTGCGGACAGAAAACCCTTCAAGGTAAAGAAGTCCACTTTGCAGACTTACAGATGCATGAAGGTGAAAAAGAAGAAGAGGAGAAGGACACAGCACCCTTTGCCAAAAATCTCCAGAACTGTCAGACCCCGACCCAGGTTTGGAATATTTAATTATGTTTAAACTGTGATTAGTGGATAAGTGGGATTAGTGGATGATTAGCTTATTTTATTAAGCTAGATTAGAATGTTTGGTTAGCTTTGAGAACCTTTGTGAGTCATTGACTTGAGTTTGACGCGGGCCGGGGCGCCCGTGGATTGTGTGTGATGTTTGTGGATTTTAGCTTTGATGTTTGTAAAATCCCAATTTTTCTGCATTGTGATTCATTTCATCTAGATCATCAACTTTCATGTTTTGGCCAACTTGATTTAATAATCAGAAATCGCGTTTTTCGAGGAAAAGGGCAAAACTGACCTTTCACACAAAATCTGTACCCAAATTTCGAAAATTTCAGAAATTGACAAAAATACACTTTTTGGAAAGTAGAAATTTCGCTGATCATTTTTGTCTCCTTCGTCGTTTTCAGTTCGGGGCCCGCAAATACCATTTTCAGCTTTGTGAAGACCGGGGCCCACAAGACATCTCTTATGAGAAGGGGAATCCTTCTTCTTCTTCTTCATTTCATTTCCAGCAACTTCTTAGCTAGGGTTTTCCCTCTCTTCCCACACTCTCTCTCTCATCTGAAACTCTCATTTGGTGGAGTTTTCTTGGAGGATTGATCTCCTCAAGTCCTTCCTCCCTCTCCAAGCTCTCCAAAGGTACCCTCTTTGAGGTGTTTGAGCTAAGAAAAAGCCCTCATTCAAGCTTCTCTTCTCCATTGGAGTTTCTCAAGGTTAGCAATGGCCTTCTAAACATGAGATTCTTGCTTTCCTCTCTATTTATAGTGTTTTAATCCCATTTGCTAGGGTTTTCCTTGGAGATTTACCGATGTTGATTTTTAGGGTTTTCTTGGGAAAATTTTGGGGTTTTTGTAGATTTGAAGCTTGAGGCACTAAATCTTTGTTTGAAGAGTGATTTTGCTCCTATCTTGACTAGAGGCAAGTGGATTCCACAATTAATATGATGATTTCCCTCATTTGGTTCTATTTCATGATTTTTCTTTTTATGGGCTATCTTCCTTGACTCATGGATTTACTTTGATGGAATGGACCAATGTTACATTGATTTCAACTCATGTTATTGTCTTACAATGCATTTAGAAGTTTGTTTTCACTGTGGCTCTGTAGGAAATTTGGTTTCCTTGTGTTGAAGTTGGGTGCTCAAGGAAAAAGGGAAAAACTTTGATCCTTTTTAAGAGTATTGTGTTTGATTTATTAGATAATTATGGATGATGATTTGATGATTAGTGGAGCTTAAGAAAGAGCCCAAGTCATTGTGGAATTGTGTATGAAAGAAACGAGATTGAAAAGGATCAAAGAGGGGCTCAAAAGAGGAAGAAAGAAGTGAAAAATGCACTGCCGAGCTGGACTGGGCAGAGCCCAGTCCGCTCGAGCGACCCACTGGGCCGCTCGAGCGACCCAGCTACTGTCTGGGCTCCGCTCGAGCGGACCTGGGTTTGCTCAAGCGAGCCCAGCTCAGCCTAGGGGCTTGAGTTGGGCCTGGTTTAGGGTCCATTTGAGTCGACTCGCCATCGAATCCGGTATCACCATGCTGGAAAGCTTTGGAGACTCTCAACTGATCGTCAACCAGAAGAATCAGAAATTTGAAGTCAGGAAGCTTGATCTGCTGCCTTACTACAATAAGGCACAATTGCTTCTGTAAAAGTTTGACATCTGTCACATCACCCACATTCGTAGGGGTGAAAACATACATGTAGATGCCCTGGCCGGACTTGCCGTATCTATGGCAATCCAGGAAGGGGAAAACATGCAAATCACAGTGTGCGAAAGAAGAATCCTTCCTGGTCTTAACACACACCAAGCAGTTACTGAATGCTACCAACTGGTGGGAAGTCGGATTCCAATCCTTCAACCTTCAATTGGCGACTGGAGGGATCCGTTCATTGATTACACTATGTTCGGAATCCTACCTGAAGATCCAAAAGAAAGGGTAAGCATCCAAAGGCGAGCCTCAAACTTTCATTTGGATATTCCTTCAAAAATCCTTTACATGAAATCCTTTAATAGGATACTTCTACGCTGCTTGTCACAATAAGAGCCTGAAGAAACACTCAAAGAAGTCCATGCTGGTCTTTGTGGAGCCCATCAGGCTGGTCCCAAGCTCTACGATTAGATAAAAAGTTAGGTTATTACTGGCCTACCATGGTAGCTGACGCAATCCAATTTGCTAAGCACTGCCAACAATGCCAAGTTCATGGAGATTACATTCACATGCCTCCAGAATGGCTACATCCTACAACGATTTCATGGCCTTTCGTAGCTTGGGGTATGGACATCATTGGTCCTATTTCTCCCCATTCGAGCAAAGTTCATCGCTGCATCTTCGCCGCTACGGATTATTTCTCCAAATGGTCAGAAGCATTTGCGCTTAACAAAATGAATACCTCATCAGTCCTTCAGTTCTTGTGCACCAACATCATTTGTCGCTTCGGCATACCTAAAAGATTCGTCCATGATAATAGACCACAAGTCCGGGATCATCGATTCTACAGGTTCTGCGATAAATACAAAATCCAAAGCTGTCCTTCGACTCCATACAATCCAGCAACAAACGGATTAGCAAAAGCTTTCAACAAGACACTCTGTAAAATTATCAAGAAAATGGTCTCTAGTCACAAAAGAGACTAGAGCGACAAACTGTCTGAAGCTTTGTGGGCCTATCGAACCACCGTTCGAGGACCAACCCAAAGCACACCATTCTCCTTGGTCTATGGATGCGAAGCTGTCGTACCCTTGAAAGTACAAATTCTTTCCTTGAGGGTATCCTTGCAAAATGACATGACTCAAGAAAGCAATGTCAAATTGCGACTCCATGAGCTGGACAATCTCGATGAGAGACGGCTCGAAGCTCGACAAAGCATTGAACTTTACCAAGCACGCATGGCAAGATCTTTCGATGAAAAGGTCAGGCAACGCGCCTACAAAAAGGGTGACTTAGTTCTTGCGGTGAAAAGACCAATGGTCTTCGTTCACAAATCCAAAGGCAAGTTTGACCCAAAATGGGTGGGACCCTACGTCATCGACAAGGTTTTCTCCAACGGCGCATACGGACTCCTAAACATGGAGGGTGACAGATGTATGCTGCCCATCAACGACAAGTTCTTAAAGTGGTACTACCCTTGAAGACTTACCCAACTGGGTAAGAGCAATACCTCTATGGCCAAACCTTGTTTCCAGGTACTCGCTTGTCAAACTCACTCTTTTTTAGAATTTTCTATCAAATGTTGAAATTTCTAGAAATTCAAATAATGCTTACTTTCCCTAACTTGACCAAAATTTTCAACCCTTTGAACCCAAAATTCATAGTTTGAAACAAAATTCGGATTCAGGGAATTCCACCCTAGTCCACCCGGCCTTTTACCGCCAAAATGGTTTTAGGTCAAAACTTATGACCCTCGTGTCTTTAAAACAAAATAAATGGTTTCTAAAAAAAAACCTGTGGGGAAGCGATGCTTAGTCGATACTCGCACAAATCAGAAGAATACGAACCACGTTCGACATTTCCAAAATCGCAGGGAAGTGACATTTTGTCAATACTTACAAAATCAAACAAAAAAAAACGTGGAGACGCAACGTTTTAGTTGATATCCACAACCTAAATTTCAAAGGTTCGAAAAAACCTAAAAACTGTGGAGACGCAACATTTCAGTTGATATCCACAACTCAAATTTCAAAGGTTCGAAAAAACCAAGAAACCGTGGAGATGCAACATCTCAGTTGATATCCACAACCCAAAGGTTCGAGAAAACCGCAAATTTCAAAAATCGTGGGGAAACGATATCAAGTCAGTACCCGCAAAACCAAAAATTTTGAAAAGTGAGGAAGCGACATTGATGGACCGCGCATTCATTGCTCGGTGCTACCGAGGTTGGCGCCCGGGGGCAGAAGCGGGTATCAACATTTTTTTGTGTGGGTGTGCTAGATTTTCTATTTTACTTGGAATTGCAAGTAGTGATCCGGAGATCGACCATCGCAAGTAAAAAGGAAAACAACTTCTTTCAAGTTTTCCATTGCACATATATTTAAAAAAGAGTCATTTTCTTGATTTGTCGTGAAAGGCGATTTTTTTGGCATTTATAGCCGATTTTTGGCATTTATAGCCGGTTTTTGGCATTCATAGCGATTTTTGGCGTTTATAGCTGATTTACAATTCTTATCAATAATGAAAGACAAGAGTTGTGATTTTTGTCTCTTTTAGAAAAATACAAACTACAATGATAAGTAAGAAAAATAGGATCTAACTTTTCAGGAGATTGTGGGGGACTCGTTCAGATTGACGGTCGCAAGCCATATGTGGACTTCCCCTTCATCCATGCAGATGAGAACAGAAGATGCTCTTGATTCGCTTGGCTTGGCTATAACCTCAGGTTTTTAGAGGACAAAAACCAAAAGGAGGCCCTATGTCCAATAAAAAGCTAAGTAGACGGGCTGAAAAGCCACGTCTAAGCCATTGGAGGCAGAAGGAGAAGGCAAGGACCTTGGGGGGTACCCCCAAGGGACTTTTGTTACCTTATAGTAGTGGCTGGTGCAGAATTTTTGTAGAGTTCTCTCTCTTTCTTTCTCTAGATTTTCTGTGCTTGGAAGCTGATCTGATTCTGATCTCTGGGAGTTGTTTTTATTTTTCTGATCTGGATTTCTTTGGGGTGCTCTCCTATTTATAGGCTCTTGGTAGCCATTTAGGAGAGTCTATGGGCTTTTATTGTCATTAAGCCACATAATGGGAGGAGTTACAGGGTTTAATTCCTTTATTTTGTAACTCCTTTTTCTTGGCTTCTGATTGGCCAGTGGAGATTGAGGGCATTTAATCGCCTTTAATCACCATGATAGAAGGAGTTTCATGGGTTAAATGCCATGAATCAATTGACTTGTAACTCCTATTTGCTTGCTTTTGATTGGGCCGTCCAAAGAAATGAATTAATGACTGCAATAAAGCTAGTCAATTAATCGCATTAAGTGGTTGCCGAGCAGTTGAATAGTCACGGGCCGTGCCGCGTCTTTTGGAATTCTTCTGGCGATCATCATCGATGGATCTTTATGTAGATCGACATTGGATGACCATGTAATTCTAGGTATCGGTTGCCAACAGCAGGTCGGTGCCATCTGTTCTGTCGATTTCTCCATCGATAGGGTAGAAAGCACACTTTTTTGGTTGACCGGTTGGTGATCAATGTTGATTTTGATACTCTTGATGACTGACCCGTGATTTTGACGGATGTCCAAGGATTTGGCGGTCCAAAAGTATGAATTTTGGAAAATCCCAGGAGTCGGAAGCTTCGAATCTCGAAAAACGGGCTTTCCGAGGCGAACCCGGCGAATCCGGGCTCCATGGTCGCCGGCGACCATGGGCCAGGGTCGCAGAGGCCCGCGACCCTAGGCCAAGGTCGCAGGGGTCTGCGACCCTAGGGGGATTTGCCCCTTTTTGTCCCGTTTTGCGGCCGTTTTTGATGTTTTTCGATTCTTTTTTCCTCTGTATTTTTTCTTGACATTTTTTTTATCATTTAATGGCCTGATTTCCTGTAGAAAACTTGACAAGAATCCTTGCATTTTGGAGTGCAAAGTTTTCAATTTTCCGGGAAAGCCGAAGACTTTGTCGTGTAGAGCTGCCGATTTTCCGTCAAAAGCTGAAACTGGGCCAAACGATGTCGAAATGACCTGAAATTAGGGGTGAAGCCTCTTGAACAATAAATAAGATCAACCATAGGCTTTTGCTTGAGTTTTGACGAGTCCTATTTCCAGTAGACTTATTTTTGTCGCGATGAAGATGTCGCGGCTTGATGTGCGGTCAACCGATGTCCGATTGACTTAAAATTTGACAGGAAACCTATGGAGTCATTTTGAGATGATACATCGGCTCTGCTAGGAATCCATGGTCCCGAGGAGCTTCGCCGCCGAGATGCCTAATTTGGTTTCTAAGCGTCAAAGTATGGTTAAATGTTCTCGAAATGACCTGAAATTTGACGTGTAACCCTTTGTAAGCATTTTGAAGCCGTACATGTGCTCTTTTTTATGAGTGATGGCCTCGGTGGTTCTCACCGCGAGGCTTGATTTAGCTTTTTTAGGGTTGATGTAGGGTTAAACGTGGTCAGTTTGACTTGGAACTTGATGTGGAGCCTTTTGGATGTATTTAGAGACCATCCACAGGCTCTGATCGAAGATTTGGTGTCTCCGATGCTTTCGCCGCCGGGAGCTCCTTTTCAGCTATCGAAGAAGCGAAGTTAGGCCAAATGATTTTAAAATGGCCTGAAACTTCTTGTGTACTCTTCTTTTGGCTGTCTTGAAGGATCTTGCAGTTTTTGTTTGATTCTGACAAGATTTGACTTTTTTGGAAGTAGCATATAGCCTATTTATGGCAGGTTACGACTTCATGTAGCTTTTTGGATCTTAAAGAAGCAAAGTGACATTTTTGGTGTCAACAAATGCCCCCTCGAGGTGCAGCGACGAGTTGCTTTACTTTTGCAGTCGATGTGCCTCGAAGAGATTTTTGAAGGAGAGCTTGTGACTTGACCAAGAGTCTTTGAGCAGTCTTTCTTTTGGTATTTATTGCGTTTTGAGCTTCCAGGGGAATTTTAAGGTAGTGAAAAGGATCACGTGCCATCTCGAGGCAAAGTTTTGAAGATGACATCAGGGATGTGGATTTGAGTTTTGACCTTATGACCTAACAAGTTGTATGTAGCAGGTTAGGGGGTCGGGTTTGGTTTTGACCGTGTGACCCAACAAGCTGTATGTGGAATGTTGGGGGGTCGATTTTGGTTTTGATCTTGTGACCTAACAGGCTGTATGTGGCAAGTTAGGGGATTAGGTTTTGGGTCTTCGTTTTCATCTTGTGACCTAACAAGCTGTATGTGGCAAGTTAGGGGACCAGGATTTGGTTTGGATTTTTGTGGAATGTCAATTTCAAGATTTTGGCTCAATTTGGTAGATGAGGTTGGATGGTTTGATTTTTGGAAGCTCATGGGGCTTGGAATTCTTTTTGTATGGTCCAATCAACTCAAAAGTGGCATGGAACCATTTTTGTATGCTCTTGGTAAGAGGGATTTCTCTTTGACTAAAAGACCAACATTTTTTTTTAGTACCTAGGTGTCAAACCTGGCTCATATGGGCTAACCCATGGGACCTTAAGATTTTGAAATGGCTTAGATCTCATATGGTGTCATTTTTGTAAAGAATATCTAAAAACATCTCCTTTGGATAGAGAATATCTAAGAATATCTTTACTTGGAGAGAATCTCTCATGTTCCCTTTATTTCGGGAGAGAATATCTCAAGATATCTTTCTTTGGGAGAGAATATCTCAAATCTCCTATCTTTTGGGAGAAAATCTCTCATTGATTTCTTTTTGGGAGAGAATCGCTTAAGATATCTTTCTTTTGGGAAATAATCTTTCTAATTTCTTTCTTTTGGTAAGATTACTAATTAGTAACACTTACCTCTTTCTTCTTTCCTTCTTTGGTTTGCTCTCTTGTATAAAAGCAAGGAGGAGGTTGGATCTCTTGCTCTTATAAAAGCAAAAATCTCAAGAGGGCTTCAAGACCAAAAGTTCTTCAAGAATCTTCAAACTTTTCTTCTTCTCCATCAATGGCTTCAAGTAAGTTCCCTTTTTCAAGAAAACTCCATTGTAGGAAAAAAATTTCTTTCTTTTTTTTTTGTTTCTTTCTTTTCTTTTCTTCTTTTTCTTTTCTTTTCCACGTGTTTTCCCCCTTTTTTTTACACGTATTTTTTTCTCATGCTTTTTTTTTTGCATGTTTTTTTTTCCACGTGGCCTGTGGGCCAATCCTTCTCTTTTTTTTGTTCTTTTCTTTCTCCCCTTTTTTTTCTTTTTGAGAAAGTTTCTTTGTTTGTTTTTTTTTTTTTTTTGCTCATCATGATAATGCATTTTTTTGGCAAACCAAGATGTTCATGCATGCATTTTTTTGTAAATTGAATGTGTAGCATCATGTGATAGCATGCCTGAAAGTTTTTGCAAATTTGGGAATTTGGAGCTCGCAGCGATGTTAAGCCCTTTCTGATTTTCCGGAGACTTTGAGGTTTCGAAAGTTTGGAGTTTCGGAACTCGCAGCAATGTTGAGCCCATCTTCAAGCTTTCTATTTCTTTCGGGATATTTCCTTTTTCTTCGGAATTACCCCGGAGTCATGTCAAAATTTTGCCATATTTTGTTTTTAGCGAAATTCTGTCATTATGATGATTGATCTTTTTCTTTTCCAACCTTTGTAGGTGGTTCCTCCAGAACGAACAAGGGTAAAGAGCCTGCTACAAGCGTACCTCATCGATCTGCTAGATCTTCTAATCCGGGCATTCAGCAGGCCTGGGAGAAGGTCCAGTATGTTGAGAGAAACCTCGAAGAGTGCGACTCTCTCAACAAAGATGAGATGAGACAATGACTAATCGCTCTCAAGGGAGAGGAATTTTATAAGATCATGGTAAGCAGTCAGTCCATGGGTGATAGACGATCAGAGGGTTTTGTCTAAGCCTACCTTCTTCTTTGGTGATGCAGTCCCTGACAACGTGACATACCAAAGGAGATGTTTTCAGTTCTCTTACACACCTGATTGTGAGGAGAGAACTATTGTTACCCGGTCGACGTTTGATCGCACTATCTCGATCATAAGCCTTTCTCCCACGCGCTCTAAGAGGGAAGATCCTCCAAGCTGGGTGAAGAGGACAAATGTAATCAAGACCGGAGCTTTTATTAGCGGTTCTCCTGGATATGCGGAGAAGTCGCCTGCTGACATGGACATGTTGATGCCGGCCAGCGGCTACTTGGGCTCTGATTATCCGTCGGTCGATTTGGGACCGGTGGGCCTTGGCATTTTCAGTGGTGATGGCAGCAATTGGGTGAATCATTTTCGACTTCATTGCCGTTTCAGTGCTGACTCCAAGTGGAAGTTGTGGACTGATCGCGTCCTGCTGATTGGTGGCGCCGTTTTGAAGGAAGCCGGGATTTTTGATGCGGTCCACGCCTTTAGGGAGACCGTGATCTTTTTCGAGGAGGCCTTCATAGCTATGTTGGAGTCATTCCTTCCACAAACCAATACCTTCGTTGTGACGAATTGTGAGATTGGTTTCTCTTTGAAGGAGCTGAGCGCCATTACTGGATTGCCTATCCATGGGAAACTCTATGAAGAGTTCATGCTGATTGACAGCGTCCTTGAGGAGCAGTCAGATGAATTCGGGCTTTTGTACTTTCAGCACTGTCACCTTCTATGATTTTTTGAAGGAGAAGGAGGGCTCAAAAGTAAGATCCAGCAGTTGGAAGAGTTTTAGCTCTTTGTCTCCCAACTTCTTTGAAAGTGGGGAGCCTTCTGATAGCATGACCCGGGAAGACAGGGCTAAGGATCCGGGTTCGAAGAAGATTTCGGCTATGCAAGAAGAGTTGAGAAATTTCTTTGTGAGTACAAATGCCATATGTCCTGACATTGCACTGCGAAGAGATCTCGCTGTTTACCTCACTTTTTGGCAAGGTGAGGCTATTTTTACTGGAGGAGATGGAACGCACATCAAGCCGCATTGTATTTTTTGGCTTGTCAGATGGCGTTTGGAGAGCAGCTTGCTTTGGTGCCAGCTCTTTACTCCTACTTGTGTACCGAATTGCAGGCTGCTGCTTTTTTGGTTCGGCTTGGGCTCCCTACGAATAGGGTATTTTCAACCCATATCTTCTATTCGTGGTATGTATACCACTGTCCTTGCTTCCACCGGCTGTGTGCAACACAGGATGATGATCCCCTCATGATTCGACTGGCTAAGGGCAAAGCCATGTCCAAATCACTTTTGTTTGCCCGTATGAGGATCCGACGGTTCAGGGACATTGAGATGGGGCAGTCTTCAATGAAGCTTTCTCCGGAGTTGCGGAAAAAGGCTTTTGACTTTGATGCCTCTCGAGACTCTACCAGGGCAGGGTCGGGAAGGCATTACTCCTTGACAAATGCAGAGAATGAGTGGCTTTTCAGCATACGTGTCGGCACGATGGTGTACCGCAGACATCTTTTTGTTGACATCCAGCTGTATGTACCTTCTCGCTTTGCTCTATAGTTGGGCTTTTCTCAAGGTGTTGTTGGAGCGCCTTCAAGCATGGTGAAGCGCTTTGGAGGTTTGCAGGATGGCAGAAATGCATTGACCTTTTATAGTGCTGAAGACACTACTGCCATGATTTCTTATCCTGTGTTGTCAACTTCCTGGACTGCCGGGTTCACGAAGTGGTCTGTGGAGAGCTTTTCGGCATATCGTGGGCTTTCTAAGAAGGAGCTTGATGTGAAGCTATCGTCTAGAAAAGGCCTTGGAAAGTCGAATGGCGTCCGGCAAGAGGAAGTTTGGGACTTCCTTTCTGGAGAGAATCACAAGATAGGCTTTCTCGGTGACCAGGGCGTCATTGGTTCTGAAGCTGTTCGAGAAATACCTGATGAGGCTTTAGAGCAACTAGAACAGAAGGAAGCTGAGCTTGATGCTTGGATGCAAGCAGCACAAAGGCGAGCTTTAGTGGAGTCTGCTGGCAAGAGTAGACCATCTAGTGAGGAGTCAAGTGGGAAACCTGACTCTGACAGTGGGGCAGGTTCCTCTAAGAAGTGAGCCCGCAGAAGTAAGAGGAAGAGGAGTCATCATCGCAGCAAGGGGCAACATGAGGACTCTCCTGACATAGAAGTCCCTCTTACTATCAATGAGGAGGTGCCAGAGAATGCTGACGAGCCTCCAGAAAAGAGAAGCCGAGAAGAGACCGTCGGTGAAGGTATGATTCTTCCTTTTTCTCTTTCCATTTTTTTTCATGGGATTTTTCCATGTTCTGATTTGCTTTCTCCACTTGCTGCTTCTTTTTTTTTTTAGCAGAGGAAGAGTTGGCAATGCCTGAGGTTCTAACCGATGAGGCGGTGACGGATCCGATTGCGGCACCAGAAGAAGAACCGAAGGATTCTGGAGTGGTTCCAGAATCTCCTACTGGTATGACTTCTTTTACTTTTTTTTTGTCTGTGACTTGGTTTGCTAACATTTTTCTTGTTAGCTAACTTGCCACAGGATTCCGAAGACTTTGAACCATCATTGGATGCAAATGTTGATGATGCTTCCAATGAGTTCATGGAGGAAGAGAGTGTTCCACCAGTCGTTGAAGAAGGTATTTTGTAGTAATAACCCTGATAATGATTTTCAAACAAGATCATATTCATACCTTTTTGTGTTTCTTTGGCAGGTTTTGAAGTGACAGAGGAGAGTCCGTCGCTTCTTTCAGAATGAGAGCAAGAGATGCCAGAGGTTGATCCGGAGGTAGAGACTCTTGCAACCAATTCTGACACGGTGGAGGAGGTACCTCGTGCTGAGATTCCTTCCCCAGCAGCTGCAATTGGAAAGAGTTCTTTTGTTACTCTTTCAACGGGGCATGACAGGAGCAGCCGACTGACGGAGTGGGGCGAATCTTCAGCTGGGCTATCTCTTCTTTTTGCGAAGAAGGTGGTGGTGCGGGTTCTGAGCTCTTGGATTGAGACTCTCCTTGCTGGACACTTGGATGCCGGATTTGGCATCATCCAGCATGTCCAGGAGATTCTCGGTAATGCAGAAGAGGCTAGGTCTGGATGTCACAGGTGCCAGGGCGATCGTTGATAGGATCATTGCACTGGGTGACAAATGGTTTGAGACCATTGGCTTTGCTGACGACCAGTTCTTCAATGAGATGTTCCTGGACCCTGCTGATAAGGCTAAGTTTGACCTTGAATGAGGCTACACAAAGCAGGAAGCAACTAGTCCGAGAGAAGAACTTAGAAGAGCTAGCCATCATTGGGCTGACACATGACCTTAACATCCTTGATAGGGAGGTCGATGAGGCCACAAAACATCTTGAGCATTTGAAGGCATAAGTCGCTGCCAAGTGGGCTGCTATAATAGAGGCTCACGATAGGGAGATTACTCTGATTCGTAGGGTTGCAGATGCTGATCGAGTTCTTGAAAAGAAGTTTCAAGAGGACAAACAATGGCAAACTGCTCGGGATAAGCTTCCCAGTGTGAAAGAAGGGTTGCAGCCTTCTCCAGCATCTCATGGCAAGTTCCTGAAGAAGCGTGCCTTGGAAACTCTGACAGCTGAGGCCAAAAGTTTGCTTGAAGAGTTGAAATTTTGGCTGGAGACCATTTTTGGTTGAGCTCCTGATTTTTTTAGCGAAACTACCCTTCTCTTCTTTTTTTTGTACCACAAGTATTTCTTTTGGTACTCTCTCCTTTTTTGTAGTGCTTTGTAAACACCTTTTTTTTTTTGTACCACATGGATTTTTTTTGTACTCTTTTTTTTTTGTTTTCCCTACGCTCACTTAAATCGTTTTGTGATGAAAGAAATTGCTAAATGGGATGCTTTTTTTTTCCCTACGCTCACTTAAATCTTTTTGTGATGAAAGCAATTGCTAAATGGGATTTGACCAAAAGCTTGTCATTTTGTGAAAATCTTTTGTCAAATTATTGTTTTGGCATGGGAGCCAGATTTTTTTTGTTTGTGGCATGGAAGCCGATTTTGGCATGAGAGCCAGTTTTTTTGTGGCACTGATAGCTGGTTTGTTTTGTGGCATTTATAGCCGATTTATTTTTAAAGCAAAGTTTTGTTTGTGGCATTGATAGCTAGGTTTGCTTTGTGGCATTGATAGTCGGTTTGGTGGCATCTATAGCCAGTTTTCTTTGTGGCATTGATAGCCGGTTTTGGTGGCATTTATAGCCAGTTTTGGTTTTCAAAAATGCAAGTATCGACTAAAAGTCGCCTCCCTGCTGAATGGTCTTGCAAGTATCGATGGAATGTCGCATCCTTGCTCATTCGATTACGAGTATCGATGGAATGTCGCATCCTCGCAGATTTAGGTGCAAGTATCGATGGAATGTCGCTTCCTTGCTTTTCAAAATTTTGATTTTGCGGGTACTGACTTGATGTCGTTTCTCCACGATTTTTGAAATTTGCGGTTTTCTCGAAACCTTTGAGTTATGGATATCAACTGCAATGTTGCATCTCCATGATTTCTTGGTTTTTTCGAACCTTTGAAATTTAGGTTGTGGATATCAACTGAAATGTTGCCTCTCCACGGTTTTTAGGTTTTTTCGAACCTTTGAAATTTGGATTGTGGATATCAACTGAAATGTTGCGTCTCCACGGTGTTTAGGTTTTTTCGAACCTTTGAAATTTAGGTTGTGGATATCAACTGAAATGTTGCGTCTCCACGGTGTTTTTTTTTTTTTTAGGTTTGATTTTACAAGTATTGACGAAATGGCGCTTCCCTGCAATTTTGAAAATGTCAAACGTGGTTCGCATTCTTCCGATTTGTGCGAGTATCAACTAAGCGTCACTTTCCCGCGATTTTTTGAAAAACCATTTTTTCTTTTTTTGTTTAAAGACACTAGGGTCATAAGTTTTGACCTAAAACCATTTAGGCGGTAAAAGGTAGGGTGGACTTGGGTGGAAATCCCTGAATCCGGATTTTATTTCAAACCATGAGTTTTGAGTTCAAGGGTTAAAAATTTCGGTCAAGTTAGGGAGAGGCTCCTAAACTTGGATTTTTGAACAATGAAACCATGAAAGTAAGCATTGTTTGAATTTCTAAAAATTTCAACATTTAATATGAAAATTCTAAAAAGAGTGGGTTTAGCGAGCGTGTACCTGGAAACCGATTTTGGCCGTACAGGCATTGCTCTTACCCAGTTGGGTAAGTCTTCAAGGGTAGTACCGCTTTAAGAACTTGTCGTTGATGGGCAACATACATCTGTCACCCTCCATGTTTAGGAGTGCGTATGCGCCGTTGGAGAAAACCTTGTCGATGACCTAGGGTCCCTCCCATTTTGGCTCAAATTTGCCTTTGGAATTATGAGCGAAGGCCATTGGTCTTTTTACCATAAGAACCAAGTCACCCTTTTTATAGACGCATTGCCTGACCTTTTTGTCGAAAGATCTTGCCATGCGTGCTTGGTAAAGTTCAATGCTTTGTCGAGCTTCGAGCCGTCTCTCATCGAGATTGTCCAGCTCATGGAGTCGCAATTTGACATTGTTTTCTTGAGTCATGTCATTTTGCAAAGATACCCTCAAGGAAGGAATTTGTACTTCCAAGGGTACGACAGCTTCACATCCATAGACCAAGGAGAATGGTGTGCTATGGGTTGGTCCTCGAACGGTGGTTCGATAGGCCCACAAAGCTTCAGACAGTTTGTCCGCACCAGTCTCTTTTTTGACTAGAGACCATTTTTTTTAGAATTTTGCAGAGTGTCTTGTTGAAGCCTTCTGCTAATCCGTTTGCTGCCGGTTTGTATGGAGTTGAAGGACAGCTTTGGATTTTGTATTTGTCGCAGAACCTGTAAAATCGATGATCCCGGAATTATGGTCCGTTATCATGGACGAATCTTTTGGGTATGCCAAAATGACAAATGATGTTGGTGCGCAGGAAGTGAAGGACTGATGAGGTCTTCATTTCGTTAAGCGCAAGTGCTTCTGACCACTTGGAAAAATAATCTGTAGCGGCGAAGATGAATCGATGACCTTTGCTCGAAGGGGGAGAAATAGGACCTATGATGCCCATACCCCAGGCTTCGAAAGGCCATGAAATCGCTGTAGGATGTAGCCATTCTGGAGGCATGTGAATGTAATCTCCATGAAGTTGGCATTGTTGGCAGCACTTAGCAAATTGCATTGCATCAGCTACCATGGTAGGTGTCATGGGGTAGATTTTTCACCTCAAAATCTCTGCCGTGCGGCGTTAAGGACACCAATCTCTTAGCCAGCCAACCAACAAACACACACACCAACAACACTAAAGGAATTGGAAGGAGACAATTGCAGACAACACAATGCAAATACAGATCACTTGATTAATTTGGCACCAGCTCTCTCTTATTAATCAAAACTGTGGGACGAGCCCTTACAAATAATCACCACTCATAACTCTTTGTGACACTCTCATGCAGAGATCCCTCTTGAATCTCTGTCTGAACCCTGAAGCCCCGCCTGAGATTATCTCTTAGGCAAACTCCTTTCTCTGTCTTAGTTTCTGTTCTAAGACTACAGTTTGAGACTTCTCTCTGTCTCCCCTTGTCTGATTCGGATCTGCAACCATACAGTCCTATTTAAACAAGTCTCTGGCCAATCAGACAGTGCCACCAAGGCTAACTGCCTGCCACTTGGCCCCTCCAACAGTTGCCACTGTCTTGTTGGAAATAACCCACAAAGGGGCAGTTTGTCTGAGTAGTTGCATGCCACCTATCATGCTTTTGTTGGTCCAAGTAGTCCTCCACATGTCCAACACGCTTTCCAGACCAAACTGCCATGGAAGTTTCTCAAACCACCCACCCAAGTGGTAGCCACGTCATTCCAAACCAACCAGCAACTGTCTAAGTGAAAAGGCATGCCACACAGCACCAACTGTGTCTTCCACATGGGCTACACCAGCCCCAGCACAAGGGGAATAAACCCCATGCACTAATCTAGCACGCCACCATCTCTATTCGGGCCACCAGGTCCAGGCACGAGGGTGTGGGCCCCACGCACCAAATTCTCAACCGCAACCTAACCAATGCCACCAAGGCTATTCCTAGTGTATTATGTGCATATATTGTGCCAACAGTGCACACTGTCCGTTTTTCCACCCAACAGGCATACCTGCTACATAGTAGAGTTTTGTGCCACCCATTGTTTCTCACCTCCTGGTCCGAAAACGACGAAACAAGACTTTCGGGCACTTCCCGGACTCCAATGCACAAATCCTTTTACACAATGATTGTTCAGCATGTTTAACAACCTTTCAATGCATTAGACATGCATTTGGGTCCATAAAACACAAGGTTGGTCGAGGGTCCAAAATCTGCAGCACGCAGTTCCTGCATGACGTCGACAGAAAACTTGTGTAAGCCTCGCAGTGCTTGGACACAGCGCCCGCAGCTCTCGCAACACCTGCGCAACGTCCACCGCAGTTCCTGCATGACAGACAGAGTTCGTGTAAGCCTCGCAGCATTCACACGATGTTGTTCACAGCAACACCAGCACGCGAACGACGTCCCTTGTAGCAACACAGCAACGTGCACGCTGCCGTCAACACAGCATGACTAATGCATACTCCACGTGCAGCATGTTACTGCACACACCATGCACAATACAGCACGCCGTGCACACTATTCACTGCACAATATTAATAGGCACCAACATCCATCGCACCAACGACCGAAGGGTATAAATCATCCGTACCAAGGGACCATTTTGCAATGTTTAGTTCTCATAGCACAGTCCATATGCACCAATGGGCTGTTTGTGCAGATTCCACCGCACCATCTGCGCACAGACGCAGTGTGACCATTTTAGGGGCTAACAGTAGGCCAGTAATAACCTAACCTTTTTATCTGATCATAGAGCTTGCGACCAGCCTGATGAGCTCCACAAAGACCAGCATGAACTTCTTTGAGTGTTTCTTCAGCCTCTTGTTGTGACAAGCAGTGTAGAAGTACTCCGTTGAAGGATTTCTTGTAAAGGATTTTTGAAGGAATAACCAAATGAAAGCTTGGGGTTCACCATTGGATGCTTACCCGTTCTTTTGGATCTTCAGGAAGGATTCTGAACATAGTGTAATCAATGAACGGATCCCTCCAGTTGCTGATTGAAGGTTGAAGGATAGAGATCCGACTTCCAACCACCCACTGGTATTCAGCAACTGCTTGGTGTGTGTTAAGAGGAGGAAGGATTCTTCTTTCGCACACTGTGATTTGCATGTTTTCCCCTTCCTGGATTGCCATAGATGCGGCAAGTCCAGCCAGGGCGTCTGCACGTATGTTTTCACCTCTACGAATGTGGGTGATGTGACAGATGTCAAACTTTTGCAGAAGCGATTGTGCCTTGTTGTAGTAAGGCAGTAGATCAAGCTTCCTGACTTCAAATTTTTGATTCATTTGGTTGACGATCAGTTGAGAGTCTCCAAAGACTTCCAGCATGGTGATACCGGATTCGATGGCGAGTTCCAATCCTAGGATCAGAGCTTGATATTCAGTTGCATTGTTTGTGCATGGTTCCAGTAACGAGAAAACGTGTGGAATCATGTATTTTTTGGGGCTAACAAAGAGGATGCCAACTCCTGAAATCAGCTATCTTTTTTCATTTGTCCTGGTTGCACCGTCAAAGAACTTGTCCCAGGAAGCATTTTGTGAGAAAGTCTCCACATTGTAGACTGGTTCGTCTGGGAGATCATCTCTGAGTGGAGAATCTTTAGGCAATGGATGCTCTGCCAGAAATTCTGCTAGAGCTTTCCCTTTGATTGCCTTTTGTGGTACATACCTAATATCAAATTGTGACAGAAGGATGGACCATTTTGCCAGTCGGGCATTGAGAGAACATGCTTTTGTGACAAGGACCTTCAAGAGGTTGATCCTCGAGACCAGGTAGACTGTGTTGGAAAGCAAGTAGTGACACAGCTTTTGTATGGCGAACATCACTACAAGGCATTCCTTTACTAGCATGCGGCTGAGGTAGTATAGAGCAGCTTTTTTTCTTTCATCATTTTCTTGTGCAAGCAGAGCGCCTAGAGAGTGATCAAGGGCTCTTGTGTACAAGATGAATGGTTTTCCAGTGGTAGGAGCAGCTAACACTGGAGATTTGGTCAAGTATCACTTGATATCTTGGAATGCAGCTTCACAGTCAGCATCCTAGACAAAGTTTACACCTTTTTTCATCAACCGAGAGAATGGACGGCATTTCCCTGAAAGATTGGAGATGAACCGTCTGGTGTAGGCCAATCTCCCTTGAAGCCCTTTGAGTTCTCTCCAGGTTCTTGGAGAGGGCATTTCTAGAATGGCTTTGACTTTTATGGGGTTAAGCTTTATTCCAGCTTTTCGAACTAAGAATCCGAGGAACTTACTCGACGAGACGCCGAAGAAGCATTTTAGAGGATTCATTCGCAGTTTGCATTTGCTAAGCTGGAGGAAAACTTCTCGAAGGTCTTCGAGATGATCTTCTTTTCTTTTGCTTTTGACGGTGAGGTCATCAACGTAACATTCTACCGTCTTGTGCTGCATATCTTGGAATATCTTCATCATAGCCCTCTGATATGTGGCACCAGCATTTTCAGACTAAAAGGCATGACAGTGTAGCAATACACTCCAAATGGTGTCCGAAAGGATGTATGTTTTTCACCTTCAGGATGCATCTTTATCTGATTGTAGCCAGAGAAACCATCCATGAATGTCATTCGCTCAAATCCACAGGTATTGTCAATCATTACCTCTGGTATGGGGAGCAGAAATTCACCTTTAGGGCATGCGCCATTCAAGTCTCTATAGTCAATACAGACCTCTATCTGCCCGTTTTTCTTTGTCACGGGTACAATGTTGGCCAACCATTCAGGATGTTGTTCCTCACGGATGAAGCCGACACTTTTGAGTTTTTGAACTTCTTGTTCAATTTTATCCATCACATCTGGACGGAATCTTCTTTGGCCCTGTTTGACAGGCTTGATGTCTTCTTGAAGATTGAGTTTGTGGACTGCTATTTTGGGGTCTAAGCCATGCATTTCAGCGTAAGACGATGCAAAGCAATCAATGAACTCACGAAGAAAGGCGATATACTCAGGTAACTCATCATCCTTTATACTCTTGCTTATGAATACAGGACATGGGTTATCTGGTATTCCCAAGTCTATCTTTTGAACAGGATCTTCTGTTGGAAGGTTCGAATGTGGTTCCTCCACAATATTTTCGGAGGCTTCCAGCTCTATGAAACTTTCTGGGGTTTCAAGGGCATTTCCAGACCAAGGTTTTGTTTCTTTCCACGGGTCTTCTTGATCGGCAATTTTCTCAAGGTTTGCTATGAGATGATCCCAATCGCCTGTTGAAACCGTGTCGAAGTAGGGTACTTCTTTTGGAGACGAGGGTTCTTCTGGGTTAGAAGACCACATGTCTGTGCCATCGGACAATTCCTCTTCATTGTCAGAGAAATCGTACCAATTGGATGAGCTTCCTTAATCTTTATCGAAAAGATATCCAGAGAGATCGATGTCTTCATGGACTTAAGATGTTGATGCTTGGTCAGTAAATTGACTTTTAAGCCTTTGTGTCAACTGTCTCAGGGGAGTGTCGGGATCATACCCTAGCCCGTGTGAAGACTTTTCTACATGGCCATAGAGTCTCCAATCTTCCAGTTGACTTTTGGCCAAGGCGGGCCCCAATGGTGTGAGAATACCACGTCCTTCTCCCAAACCGACTGGGTTTTGAGCATCATAGCCCATTTTCTTCATAATAGATTGTGCCACAGGACTATATAAGGATAGTTGAGGCATACCTTCATTTTGGAAGGTTCAAGCATGGAGTTTGATGAAGAAGCATCCGATCTGTGGAAGAAGATCGGTTTTTCCTTTGCTGAAGTTGTTGGAACAAAGAAGGAGGCTGACGTAGGATCTTCTATGTCAGAAGTGTCTCCATTGGAGTAAGAGTAGGCTGAACTTGCTGAGTGTCAGCTTGGTTTGACGATGTGTCGTCTTCTGGCTCTGAATCCGAATCCATGTCTTGCATGATAGACACGAAAGAGACAATAAATTTGGCCCCAGACTTTTGCTTTGCCTTCTTCACTTTAGTCATGATGACCAAAGGTTTTGAAGGTCTGAGGGAGATGATGAAGGGAGTTTGAATGCTCTCTTCGGATTTACCGAATGGTTTGTTTTCTTCCGGTGATTGTTGAGGAGCCTTGCCTTTATCTTTCTGGAGATATTCAGCAAAGGGTGCTGTGTGCTTCACCTCTTCTTCTTTTTCACCTTCATACATTTGTGAGTCTGCAAAGTGGACTTCTTTACCTTTGAAGTGTTTTCTGTCTACAAAGACTCGATGTATCATGCCGTCGTCGCCAAAAAACTTGATGCATTAATGTAGAGTTGAAGGGACAACACAATTCTCGTGAATCCAGGGTCGTCCGAGAAGGATGTTGTAGCATGAAGGGGTTTTTATTGCATATACAGTGACCTCAGAGATAAGATCACCGATCTGCAACTTGAACCTGATTTTGCCGATAGGCCTTTGAGTACTCCCATCATATCCAAAGATAGATACAGATGTGTGGCTCAGCTTGCTGGGTGGGATGCCCAACTCTTCGAGAGCCGAAGTGGAGATGAGGTTGAGTGCAGAACCTGGGTCGATCTAAACTCTGTGCATAGGCATTTCCTTGATGTACCCTATGAAGTACAGGGGTCGGCTCTGCCTTGTTTTGCCAAGTAGGAGGTCTTCCTTAGTGAAGGCGATGGTTGCACTGGCTGTTTTTTGGACCGAGAGGCATTCGATGCATGGTCCCTCAGTTTTCTTCTTTTCTCCCTTTGAGGAAGCTTCTGACTTTTTGACCCGGTAGTCCATTTCAATTTGGAGGACTTGCTGGGCATGTTTGTCGACATCCTCATTCAACTTTTGTAGTTCTGAAATAAGTATATCATGAGTGTGCGGAGACATTCACAATAAATCTAGGATGTGCAGACGTGTAGGTATGTGCTTGAAATGTTCAATCAAGTCATACTTGAAAGCCTCCTTAGGGCCTGCATGTTCATCATTGTTGCCACTAGTGGCACTTACAACATCTTTTCCCGAAGGATTTACATATGTAAAGGAAGATTGGTTGTAATTTTTGTGGTAGTCCCAGCCAGAGCGGGTGCCTCTACCAACTTCGAGAGCTTCTTGAGAATGGTCTTCGTTTGGAAGATTGTCTTCAGGATCAAGAGGCTGTCATTTTTCATTTGCTGAGGATGTATCTGCAACAAAGTTGCCATCCTCAGTGATTGTGTTGCATGGAGCATTTTCCGGGACCAAGTCCTGACAGCATCTAGCAACCTTTCTTTTTCGTTGACCAATTCATCATGCCAAGCATCAATAGCTGGGGATTCTTCATTCAGGAAGGGTGTGAGCTTTGAAGTCACAGTCTCAGGAGAAGAAACCCGAGAGGGTGTCATATCTGTGAAAGTCACATAAGATGAGGTGGCTCCAGAGGATACATTGCTAGGCGTCGTCGGAGTGTAAGTGATCTCGTCAGACAATGCTTCGGAAGAGCTATAATCCCGAATTACCACATTACAGGAAGCTCTAACATGAGACGTTACCTGATCGGAGTCAGACTCATCCTCGGATTTAAGAGGATCGTCTATTCAGCAATTTTCTCCATTTTTAGGAGTTAAGGGAGGATCTACATGATAGTCTTCAGGGACTCCCGACTCTGGATTGCGAGGAGGCTCGTTGACACGGTCTTGCTCTTGTTCTAGAGCGAGACGCTGCAAGATCCTTGCATATTCTTCAAGATCAGGCATGGGAGCCAAATCTTCTTCTTCATCAACTCTTTGTGGCTTAACATAGTTGATTTCCATTGGAGCAATGATGGGTTCTGGTTCAACAACATTTTCTTGTACAGCCTCTTGGCCTTCTTCATCATCAGACCAGGATCCTTGCGGCTATAGGGGGTTATACCAGATTACTGGCATAAGATGAGTCTCAGGAACCCATTCTTCATCGGAGAGATATTCTCCTGTTTCAAGGGATTCCTCCCACTCGTCGGTGTAGCTGGATTCGAATCCATCATCGGTGTCGCTGGACTCGTATCCATCAATGGAGAATCCAACTACCGAATTGCAAGAGTATGATACCCCCTGCGTAGCTTCTTTCAATTGAGGTGGAATAAAATCACTGAGAGTGAATTTTCTTACCCCTTTTGAAGTCTCCGCCTTTTCTTAGACTTTTTGTTTTGGCTGGGTCTTCTCTTGCCATTTGAGCTTGAGGAGATGTTTCCTAGCATGCCTTCACTGTTGAGCTGTAGGCTTTGTTTTCATCTTCCAGGAGATCGGGATGTACCCATATGGGTTGTCCATCTGGTGTCGGGTAAGGAACCAATTCTTTGGATGCTTGGATTGTGTTTATCACCTTGAAGGAAGTAGTGATCTTCTTCTTCGGTGATTTTGATGTTTGATCTTCTTCACCTTGTTGACGGAGGCAGACCCATAGTTTTTATCAAAGGTGATGACTCCGTTTTTCCACATCTCGTTTATTTTCTCCCTCACAACGAAGCATTGATTGAGAGGATGCAAAATCATCTGGTGGTATGGACAGTACCAAGGATCGTTGGTTTTGCCAACATCACCTGGTCTTTTCGGTTCATGCAAAGTGAGCTTGCCATTTGCCACGAGAGCCCCGAAGATTCCATCAACATCTTCATCGAACGGGTATTTCTTTTCTACTTGCTCTTGGAAGGCATCTGAGAGTTCAGGTCTCTTAACAGCAGCTTTGTTTTCAGCTTTCTTTGGTGGCTGAGGAGCTGACTTGGTCTGCACATTGAGGACCTCTTTTTTCTTTGTTTTTGAGGTTGCAATGGCGGTTGGCTCTTTTCTTGATGATTTCTGACTGTTGAGGTCTTTAATCACCGCTTGAGCTTCCATGGAAGCTTCTAGGAGTTCTCCCAGGTTCTTTGATTTGTTACTGATGATCATTGGAGCGGATTTTAGCTCTCATGTTGTTTCGACAGATGTCGACTAGCGACGCTTGTGGCAATACATCAGAGCATTTGTATGCCATTGCTTTCCACTTGTGAATGAAGTCATATGTTGACTCATTCTCCCCCTGTTTTAGGCTGCACAGCTGAGCCATAGTAGTGGGATGATCCTCACCTTTGAAGTGAGTCAGGAAGCGTGTCTCTTGCATGGCCCAATTTTGGATGGAGTCCTACGGCAGAGTGGAGTACCAATCGAAAGCCATACCTTTTAGGGTACTTGCAAAGAGGCGGATCTTGAGTACATCTTGATCTGCGATAGCTCCCGTCAAGATTTTAAAGTGGATGACGTGCTGTCTGGCTGATCCTTTCACCGTATATGTTTGGAGAGTAGGATGCTTGAATTTTGTAGGGAATGGGACCGAGTCCATCCATAAGGGATATGGTGGCTTGATCCCATGCTCCTTGAGTATATCCTCTTTTTTTTGCTTTTACGAGATACTATCTACTTCCTTTTTGGTAAGGGCGCGTGACTCATTTTCTTCTCTGTTTACCTCATCATCTTGACGATTCGGAGGAGGTTCATTGATCGCCTGATTTTGGAAGGCGAGGAGAAGGTTTTTCATTAGAGTTTCAATGCTCTACTAGCCTTGTTCTAACTGCTGGATGCATGTGATCGCATCATCTTGAGGTGGATTGCAGGGTGGTGGCTTAGAATTTGTAGCCAGGACGTTCATCTTTCGAGAATCGAACGAAGAAACTGTCCGGGTGACTAAGCTAGGGCTCATTCTTTTTGATGAAGAGCTTGAGGAAGGATCACTCTGCCATCCTTTGCTTGAAGGAGCAGGGGATTCTTCTGAGTGTCTTCTTGTCCTGGAGACACTGCGGGTCACCGGACGTCGAACATGGATTTTTGTTGCTAACTTTTGGCGTCTTCTGGATTTTCCAACCATATGGAGAGCAGCAACTTGGTTGGGTCTTTCTTTTTCGACCCATTTGTGAGAGACTTGAAGCGTAGGAGGCTGGGTCCTTTGCTTCTCTAGTCTCTTTTGTCGATACGACGTGCGGCGGCGTATACAACGAGTAATTTTAGCTTCGGTCAGCTCTGGCTGGGCTTTGACAATGAAGATGTGCTCCCTCTAGTGCAGCAGCCGAGCCTGTCTTCTTTGTAGCTGGGCAAGGACAGGATGCGGACCCGGTCCTTCGCCTATTGTAGCGAAGCTTTGAATTTTTCAAGTTCCGCCACTGTAGATATGAAGGGTCGAACCGAAGGATTGTAGGCCTTAGCAGGTGCTTGCAGAGGCTTTGTGATGCATGATCTGATTTTGGGTTTCTAAGAACAAGCCGACTCATGCTGGGTTGACTTGGGAGTCAGGTTGGAGATGGGTCTCTCCTCTTTCATGTATGCAAGAGGGTAGTAATGGTTCTCCTTGAGTGGGGCCAGGTACGTTGGCTTGGTGGATGTTTAGGACCTTCTTTGTTTTGGTGAAGGTCTTGGGGACCAAGTTTTAGGATAGACCCGGTCGTTTGCTGGTCGAGGCTTCATGGGGGTGCCACGAGCTTCGGGCTTTTTTGGTGCCCGCCTTTGGTGTCATGGTAGTGACACGTTGAGAGGCGAACTTCTGCTTCTTGGAAGGAGGAGTTTGTTATTCGGGAAGTGGGAATGGTCCCAGCATCCCAAGGACGATAGTCCGGGGAGTCGAGGTCGACCGGAGTTTAGAGAGTTGCCGAAGGAGTTGACGTTTCGGCAGCTGGTGGGGCGCTTGTAGGTGCGCGTGGTTTGCTTCTGTTGAAGCATGAGCTGGTGTTTGTTCTCATCGAAAGTAATGGTTAGCGAAGCTGCCATTGTTAGTTTTTCGAAAAATTTCTAAAACAAGACCACATCCTTTAGTAATCACAAAAATATAATGATCATAAATGGGGAGTTCTATGGTTTTGTCTTTTCAAATCGCTCGAGGGATATGACCCAAGCAATATGAAGAAGGCAAAAGGCCATAGAGGGTAGAATTGTTCTAATCGCAGGTACTGTAAGCCCAGAATGAGTGTCCCAATGACTGCTAGAAGCAATTATGAACCTAAATTCGACTTATGGAGAAGCAGAGCTTCCTCGATGTAGGAAGAATATAAGGTTGGAGTTACAAATGTGCCGGTCACGAATACAGTAGACCCTGAAAGGGCGTACTAGTACCGCTAGACACAAATGTTTGGAGACGGCATCCATGAGATGAGATTCTCTGTTTTGAAAGGTCAAGAATGGATTCATCAGAGAGAGCAGATGGTATTCCGATCCAAATACGGTCTCAGCGATTTCCGCGAGCGCCAGTACTTAGAAGGGAATGAACCATAATTTCTCGGTTCTGAATCCAAAAATGACGAGTTTTTTTTTTTTTTTGAAAGGCCAAGATCGGGTCATCAAAGAGAGCAAAAGGCATTCCAATCTTGAAGGATTCTTTCCCAAAGAAAGATATCTTGAGGGATTCTCTCCTAAAGAAAGATATTTTGAGATATTCTCTCCCAAAATAAAGGGAACATGAGAGATTCTCTCCATATAAAGATATTCTTAGATATTCTATATCCAAATGAGATATTTTTAGATATTCTTTATAAAAATGACACCATATGAGATCTAAACCATTTCAAAAGCTTATGGTCCCATGGGCTAGCCCATATGAGCCAAGTTTGACCACCTAGGCACTAAAACAAAATGGGGCTTTTAGTCAAAGAGAATTCCCTCTTACCAAGAGCATGCAAAAATGGTTTCATGCCTCTTTTGGGTCGAGTGAACCATACAAAAAAGAATTCCAAGCCCCATGAGCTTTCAAAAATCAAACCATCCAGCCTCATATACCAAATTGAGCAAAAATCTTGAAATTGACATTCCACAAAAATCCAAATCAAATCCTGGTCCCCTAACTTGCCACATACGGCTGATAGGTCACAAGACCAAAACCAAAAACTAAAACCTGATCTCCTAACTTGCCACATACAGCCTGTTAGGTCACAAGATGAAAACCAAATCGACCCCCCAATATTCCACATAAAGCTTGTTGGGTCACACGGTCGAAATCAAACCCGACCCCCTAACCTGCCACATACAGCTAGTTAGGTCACAAGGTCAAAAACAAAAGCCCAAATCCACATCCCTAATGTCATCTTCAAAAACTTTGCCTCGAGATGGTACGTGATTTCTTTCACTACCATAAAATTCCCCTGGAAGCTCAAAAGGCTACAATACCAAAAGAAAGACTGCTCAAAGACTCTTAGTCAAGTCACAAGCTCTCCTTCAAAAATCTCTTTGAGGCACATCGACTATAAAGGTTAAGCAACTCGTCGCTATACCTCGAAGGAGCATTTGTTGACACAAAAAAAAACTATCACTTTGCCTCTCCAAACTCAAGAAAGCTACATGAAGCTGTAGTCTGCCATAAATATGCAATGCTACTTCTAAAAATCAAATCTTGTCATAATCAAAACTGCAGCATCCTTCAGGATAGCCAAAAGAGGAGTACACAAGAAGTTTCGGGCTATTTCAAAATCATTTGGCCTAACTTCGCTTCTCCGATAGCTGAATAGGAGCTCTCGGCGGCAACAGCATCGGAGACACCAAATATTCGATCAGAGCCTTTGGATGGTCTCAAAATACATCCAAAAGGCTCCACGTCAAGTTCCGAGTCAAACCGACACCGTTTGACCCTCCATCAACCCTCAAACAGCTAAATCAAGCCTCTCGGCAGCGAGAACCACCGAGGCCATCACTCATCAAAAAGAGCATACAGACGGCTTCAACATGCTTACAAAGGGCAACACGTCAAATTGCATGTTATTTCGGCAATATTTGACCATACTTTGACTCTCGGAAGCCAATCAAGGCCTCTCGGCGGCGAAGTTCTCCGGGACCATGGTTTCCAAGACAGAGCCCGTGGATCATCTTAAAATGACTCCAATAGGTTCCTTGTCGAATTTCAAGTCAATCAGATATCGGTTGACCGCACATCAAGCCGCGACATCTTCCTCGCGACAAAAATAAGTCTACTATCGATAGGACCCATACGGCTTCAAAACTGAAATAAAAGCCTATGGTTGGTCTTATTTATTGCTCAGGAGGCTTCACCTCAAATTTTAGGTCATTCTGACATCGTTTGACCCAGTTTCAGCTTCTGACGGAAAATCGGTAGCTCTACGCGACAAAATCTTCGACTTTCCCAAAAAATTGGAAACTTTGCACCCCAAAATGCAAGGATTCTCATCAAGTTCTCTATAGGGAAATCAGGCCGATAAATGATAAAAAATGTCAAGAAAAAATATAGAAGAAAAAAGAATCGAAAAACATCAAAAACGGCCGTAAAATGGGGACCAAAGTGGGAAATCCCCCACAGGGTCGCAGACCCCCGCGACCCTAGCCCATGGTCGCTGGCGACCATGGAGCCCGGAATCGCCGGGTTCACCCCGGAAGGCCGTTTTTCATTGTTTTTTCGTGATTCGAAGCTTCTGACTCCTGGGATTTTCCAAAATTCATACTTTTGAGACACCAAATCCTTCAACATCTGTCAAAATCACGGGTCAATCGTCAAGAGTATGAAAATCAACATTGATCGCCAACCGGTCAACCAAAAAAAGTGTGCTTTCTACCCGACTGATCGAGAAATCGACAGGACAGATGGTATCGACCCGCTGTTGGCAACCAATACCTGAAGTCACATGGTCATCCGATGTCGATCTACATGAAGATCCATCGATGATCATCGCCAGAAGAATCACAAAAGACGCGGCACAGCCCGCGACTCTTCGATTGCTCGGCGACCACTTAATGCGATTAATTGACTAGCTTTATTGCAGTCATTAATTCATTTCTTTGGACCGCCCAATCAGAAGCAAGCAAATGTACAAGTTAAGAGATTCATGACATTTAAACCATGAAACTCCTCCCATCATGGTGATTAAAGGCGATTAAATACCCTCAATCTCCTCCGGCCAATCAGAAGCCAAGAAAAAGGAGTTACAAAGCAAAATGAATTAAAACTTGTAACTCCTCCCATTATGCAGCTTAATGATGATAAAAGCCCATAAACCCTCCTAAATGGCTACCAAGAGCCTATAAATAGGAGAGCATTCCAAAGAATTCCAGATCGGAAAAACGCTTCCACAGATCCCATATAAGAAAAAAAACACAGAAAATCTAGAAAAAGAAAGAGAGAAAACTCTGCGAAGTTCTGCACCAGCCACCACTACAAGGTGACAAACCCCTAAGGTCCTTGCCTTCTCCTTCTGCCTCGAATGGCTTAGGCATGTTTTTCAACCCGTCTACTTAGCATTTTATTGGACATAGGACCTCCTCTCGGTCTTTGTCCTCTAAAAATATGAGGTTATAGCCAAGCCAAGCGAATCGAGAGCATCATCTGTTCTCATCTGCATGGATTATGGCGAAGTCCACATATGGCTTGCGACCATCAATCTGAATGGGTCCCCCACAATCTCCTGAGAAGTTAGATCCTCATTTTCTTACTTTTCATTGTAGTTTGTATTTTTTTTAAAAGAGACAAAAATCACAACTCTTGTCTTTCATTATTGATGAGAATTGTAGATCGGCTATAAACGCCAAAAATCGGCTATAAATGCCAAAATCGGCTATAAATGCCAAAAATTGGCTATAAATGCCAAAAAAATCGCCTTTCACGACAAATCAAGAAAATGCCTCTTTTCCTAAATGTATGTGCAATGGAAAACTTGAAAGAAGTTTGATTTCCTTTTTACTTGCGAAGGTCGATCTCTGGATCACCACTTGCAATTCCAAGTAAAAATAGAAAATCTGGCACACCCACAAAAAAAATGTTGATACCTACTTCTGCCCTCCGGGCGCGAAAAGGTCATACCCCATGGACTCCCACATCCGCCGAACTCGGTAGCACCGAGCAGAATGCGCGGTCCATCACCTTCGAGGAACAGCGACGAGTTGCTTAACTTTTGTAGTCGATGTGCCTCGAAGAGATTTCTGAAGGAGAGCCTGTGACTTGAGCAAGAGTCTTTGAGCAGTCTTTCTTTTGGTAGAGTGGCCTTTTGAGCTTCCAGGGGAATTTTATGGTAGTGAAAGGAATCACGTACCATCTTGAGGCAAAGCTTTAAAGATGACATTAGGGATGCGGATTTGGATTTTTGGCTTTGACCTTGTGACCTAACAAGCTGTAAGTGGCAGGTTATGGGTCGGGCTTGGTTTTGACCGTCTGACCCAACAAGCTGTATGTGGCAAGTTGGGGGGTCGATTTTGGTTTTGATCTTGTGACCTTACAAGATGTATGTGGCAAGTTAGGGGATCAGGATTTGGTATTTGGTTCCTCTTTGGGACTGTGTGGGTCCATTGGAGTGGTTTGGATTTTTGTGCAATGTCAATTTCAAGATTTTGGCTCAATTTGGTATATGAGGCCGAATGGTTTGATTTTTGGAAGCTCATGGGGCTTGGAATTCTTTTTCGTATGGTCCAATCAACTCAAAAGCGGCATGGAACTATTTTTGTGTGCTCTTGGTAAGTGGGGTTTCCCTTTGACTAAAAGCCCCCTTTTCTTTAGTACCTAGTTGGTCAAACCTGACTCATATGAGCTAACCCATGGGACCTTAAGCTTTTGAAATGGCATAGATCTCATATGATTTCATTTTTGTAAAGAATATCTAAAAATATCTCCTTTGGATAGAGAATATCTAAGAATATCCTTACTTGGAGAAAATATCTCATGTCCCCTTTATTTTGGGAGAGAATATCTCAAGATATCTTTCTTTGGGAGAGAATATCTCAAATCTCCTATCTTTTGGGAGAAAATCTCTCATTGCTTTCTTTTGGAGAAAGAATCCCTCAAGATATTTTTTATTTTGAGAAAGAATCTTTCTAATTTCTTTCTTTTGGTAAGGTTAGTTTTATGGACTCAATCCAGTAGATGATATAATAAATTGATTAAATTCTTTATTTATTCATATATTCATGCTTACTTTTCATGAGATGAATGGTGATTTATTATATATATGCACATAACCAATACGAATGACATGATGGTTCATGAGATGAACCGGAGTCCACAAGTATATTAGATGTAACACATGTGTATGGATGAGATCCACATACGGGAGACATGTGTGACAAATCTTATACTTAAATATCGTCACAACCAGTGATGAGACTGGACATCTCATACTGACAAGGTTGCAGCACTTTGATCACTATGAGATAGTGTGATTTATCTCGATCATCAGAATGGAAGATTCTGGATCATAGTGCTGGTACATTGGATGTATTGAAGGACCATGAGAAGCACCTTATAAACACTGTCTTTACTTTAAGGTCTGCTCTCATAATACCCTAGCATTAGGCTCTCAATCCTGAGACATTAATGAACTCAAGTTTCTATCTATTCATTTGCTTTGAGTCACCAATGAGTGAGGCCAAATGTAGGTCAACACCTTGGTGATTTGGGTACGTGGTAGTAGAGCTGTGGGAAAATTCAATGGTCAAGATGGAATCTATCTCTAATATCCCCTTGTGCCAATTAATGGATTTATCATTGGTAAGTGCGCACCCATTCCGATTAAAAGTTAATTGGAAAGATTCCAATGATCATTATAATTAATTGGGGCTCAAGGATAATAAGATATGGATCTAGTTTGGAAGACAGGTCCAATTGATCCATGGATATTGATAGAGGGGTCTACTTGTGGTAATATGGAAGTTTAGGGTCTTCTATGTAATATTCCTAAGACTGGAGTTCAATTGCATTTATATAGTGGAGTTATTTGCAATTAACTGTGGGCCCGGATTACACATGAGATGTGGGGTCGCGTGTCCCAGTTGGAGCCAGCTTTCTAAGGAATCCCTAGTGGTCCCCACGCTAGCCCAATTATTAGAAAGTATCTAATTCTAGTTGAACTCTAAAATGAAAGTTACTATTTCTATTTGAAGTGAGACTTCTAGTAGTGGTAATAGTAGACTTACTAATTTTAGTAGAAGTGAGACTTCTGTTTTAATTAGAAAGGAATTAGATAGTTACTAATCATATTTGAAGTGAGACTTCTAATTATGATATGGTAAGTTACTAATTATTGTGGAAGTGAGACTTCTATTTTAATTAGTAATAGAAGAGACTTACTAATTGTTAGGGAAGTAAGACTTCTATTTCAATTAGAAAGAGGAGACGGCTTGCAAAAGCTATAAATAGAGAAAGAAAAAGGAGTGTTGGAGGTCCATGAATAGTCCCATTATTGGGTTTCACGCCCAGCCCCTTTTGAGTGCAAGAGTTGCACGTTTCTTCTTCTCTTCCCTCTTCTAGTTCTCTTTCTAGTTCCTCCCTAGAGTTCCTAGTAGTTTTCTCTTGAAGATCCCACCATCTTCTTGAGAAAAGGAGAATCTAATACGGGTCATAGCGTGGAAGATCAAGAGGTCTTGGAGATCCCTATTTGATTAGTGAAAGCGTTTCATCATCAAAGAAAGATGCAACTTCTCCATTAGAGCACAACCGAGCTCCAAAGGTATAATCTACTTCCTTGCATGTTGTAGTTTTATTTGTAGCTTGTATGTTGACTGGTTCTATCTTCTAGATAGATTGTATTTACTGATCATGATGGCTGAGATTGAGGACATAGATCTTGGATTGGGTTTTATGGCCTTCTAGATAGTTGATCCCTGCATCAAGTGGGTCAAAAGTTTTTGAAACCTATCCTAGAGGTCCACCCAATTTCCAAAAATTGGTATCAGAGCCTTACCTCATCTCTAATCATGTTAGATCAGTAAGCTTGATCTAATCTTTACATGAGATGCGAAGAGGATAGATCAAGGGCTATGTACGGATCAGTTTTGATGGTTTTTCTTGGATAATTAGTAAACCCATGTTTGGATAGTCACATAAGGGTTTAACAATGATGGAATGATGGTAGGAAGCCATTAGGAGTCTTCAGAAGAGTTCTGGAGATGTTTGGACACGAAATAGAAAAACCCAACCTGCAGATTTCCGTCAGGTCGGTCGACCGAGCACACTGGTAGGTCGACCGAAGACACTGAGGCCGGTCGACCGAACTCTCTAGTAGCTCGAGATTCCGATCTATTCTAAATTCAGTGCTTATGAGGACTCCCATATGAGTTTGGTAGAATACTAAACCCTAATGTCATTTATATTCTTTCATTGAATGTATGGTTATGTGCTTTAATTTATACAGCATGAATTCGAATACTTTCAATCCACTTGCGACCATCCTCAACCAGAACCAATTGATGGGATCCAACTATGTGGACTGGAAAAGGAACCTGGATATTATCTTGACAGCTTCAATATGCAAATATGTCCTTATTATACCCTCCCTTCCTGAGCCTGAGCCTGATGCACGACAGATTGTGAAAAACTTTTACACCAAGTGGACCAATGACAATGAGAAGGACAGATGTTTTATCCAGGCATCCATGTCTACTGTTTTGCAAGAACAACATCAATCCTATAAGTCAGCATACGGTATTATATCAAACTTAAATGAGATGTTTGCTGAACAGGTTAGGCCTGCTAGGCAGGCTGCTATAAAAGTGCTAATGGAGACAAAGATGGCTGAGGGAACCCCAGTACAAAAACATTTGTTACTAATGAAGTTGGCATTGAATGAGTTAGATGTACTGGGGACTACGTTTGATACAGAAATGCAGATCGACATGATCATTCAATCACTACCAGACTCATTCAAACATTTCGAGATCAATTATAATAAATTCGAAATGACCATAGCTGAGTTGTCTCGCCAGCTGGTAGTGTTTGAGGAAATCATGAAGAAAAGACCAACTGCCCTCATGACAGAAATGTCATTTGCTAAGTCTAAACCGAAAGGCAAAGACCGGGATAGCAAGAAGAAATCAGTCATCAAAGGTCCTAAGGTGGAGTATGGTTCCACTAGTGGTGTGGCCAAGGTCAAGGATAAGGGAGCAAAGGGAAAGTGTTTCCACTGTGGTATGACAGGACATTGGAGAGGAATTGTCCATAATTTCTGACAAAGGAAAAGACCTCAGGTATGATTGAGTCATTTGTTTCTGAAGATAGTTTTTCAACTAGTAGTTCAGAATCTTGGTTTGTAGACTTTGGTGTAACTAATTACATCAGTAATATGTTGTAGGAGTTACAAGTAACCAGGAGGATTAATGACGGGGAAATCAATATTAACCTGGGATCGGAAGCCAAGGCAGAAGCAGTGTCAGTGGGAGTAGTAACTTAGATATTTTCAGATATTAAGTTGATTTTGTCAGATACAATATATGTACCATTTTAAGACGGAATTTTAATTTCTAGTATGATGAATAACAGTTATTTTGTTACTTTTAGTAATTAAATCGTCTTAAAGAGGAGCGGTACTCTTATATTTTCTGACAAGGTAATCAATGGCTTTTATTTGTTAACTCCCACAATGTATGAGATACATGACACTGATGTTAATAATAGACCATCATTAAAAAGGTAGTCACCTTCATCTAATCCAACAAACTTTGGCACATAAGAGGCTAGGTCATATAAACCTAAACAGGATTGACATGCTAGTGAAAGATGGTATCTTGCCTTCATTGGTGGTAGATTCAATGCTTGTCTGCAAATCCTGTCTGGAATGCAAAATGACCAATAGACCCTTATTCATCTAAGGGCAAAAGGGCTAAAGATTTATTGGAGTTAGTGTTTACTGATGTGTATGGACCCATAATATTAGAGCGAGAGATTGATACGAGTATTTCATCACTTTCACCGATGATTACTCTAGATATGGATACATATACCTTATGCATCGCAAGTCCGAGATTTCTTGAATAGTTCAAAGAGTTTCGAGCGGAAGCGGAAAAGCAATTAGGTAAAAGTATAAATACTCTTCGATGAGATCGATGAGGCAAATATCTCTCCGCTAAGTTTATGGGATACTTATCAGAAAATGGGATTTGATCCCAGTAGTCTGCTCCTGGTTTGCCTCAACAGAATGGAGTAGTAGAAAGAAGGAACAAGACTCTTTTAGATATGATCAAGTCTATGATTGAGTTTCTACTGATTACCTATATTTTGGGATATGGAAACTGAAAATATATACTAAACCTCATTCCATCTAAGTCTATACTTGAGACTCCCAGGGAGTTATGGACAGGACGAAAGCCTAGTCTACGACGTTTTTCAGGGTTGTCCAGCACACGTGCTGAAGGATAAGACGGATTAGTTGGAATCGAAATCGGAAGTATGTATGTTTATATTCTATCCCAAAAGGAACTAAAGGTTGGTTGCTCTATAATCCCAAGAGCAAAAAGTGCTTCGCAGCACCAATGCGGTTTTCTGGAGGGAGATTATAAGATTAACTGAGAATCTTTAGAAATGGTTATCTAGGAAGAAATTCAAGAGAAATGAATTCCAAATCCAAGAATAACCAAACTTTGAGAAAATCCGCCCATACTTGACCCAGTAGTTACACCAGTGCCTTGTCATAGTGGGAGTATTGTCAAGACCCTTGACAAGTTCTCGGTCTAGGGATAGTCTTACAAGGCAATCCCGGTGTAACCGGAACAAGATCCCTGTAACTATGATAAAGCAGTTAATGACATAGTTTCGGGACGTTGGTTAGATGCTATGAAAGCTGAGGCGGAGTCTTTGTACTCTAATCAGGTCTGGATACTTGTGGACTTGCCGGCCAATAGCAAATCTATTGGGTGCAAGTGAGTCTACAAGAGAAAAAGAGTTCCATCCGGATACTCTTATCCATTGCAATTCATCTCGGTGACGAGATTTGGCAAATGGATGTCAAGACAGCATCTCACGACGGCAATCTTGAGGAAAACATCTATATGATGTAACCAGATGGTTCTATAGCTAATAACCAAGTGCGAAGAGTTTGCAGGCTGCATAAGTCCATTTATGGATTCAAGCAAATATCCCGTAACAGGAACAGCCGTATTGACAAAGGAATTCAAGTCACCTGATTTTTTTCCGTATCCGGATAAGTCATGTGTAAATGAAAAGTCAAGTAGGCAAGGTAGTTTTTTCTGATATTATATGTCGACGACATCCTTCTCCTATGGAGTGATATAGGGATATCGTCAACAGTAAAAGTTTTGGTTGGCTAAGACTTTTGATAATAAACGACTTTGGAGAAGCCAGGTACATCCTAAAGATAAATTTCCACTCAGACCGGAAAAATAGGATGATAGGCTTATCCCAATGATGTGTACATAGATAAGGTTCTGGTACGGTAAGCTATGCTTTGTACTAGACTGGATATCTGTCACGCAGCACGCCTAGTCAGCAAATATAAGTCTGGCCCAGGTCTTTATCATTGACTGCTGTAAGATGTGTTCTCGAATACTTGAGAAGAACTAGAGATCACATGTTGAGTTACAGCAGTAATGAGTTGATTCCAGTCGGTTACATAGATACTGACTTCTAGTCAGATCAGGATTCCAGGAAATCAACTTTTGGGTATGTGCTTATGTTGTAGCAGCTTGAGAAGTAGCTAAGGTAGCGGATTGACTCGAAAGATTCCTTATGGAATTTGAAGTGGTATTTTTGGCAGGACAGCCAATCACAGTTTACTGTGATGACAGCAGGGCAGTCACTAAGTCCAAATAACCTAAGAGCCAAAAAAAGCATGTACAGAGGAAGTTATACATGGTCACATAGATTGTGCAGAGAGTTGATGTACGATCACCAAGATAGCCTCTGTAGACAATCTGGTAGATCTCTTTACTAAGCCTTTGACTACCAAAGTCTTTGAGCAGGATGCAAAAGGGATGTGCATGAGATGCAACTCTATCTGGCATTGAGCCCAAGTGGGAGATTGTTAGTTTTATGGACTCAATCCAATAGATGATATAATAAATTGATTGAATTCTTTATTTATTCATATATTCATGCTTACTTTTCATGAGATGAATGGTGATTTATTATATATATGCACATAACCAATGCGAATGACATTATGGTTCATGAGACGAACCGGAGTCCACAAGTATATTAGATGTAACACATGTGTATGGATGAGATCCACATACGGGAGACATGTGTGACAAATCTTATACTTAAATATCTTCACAACCAGTGATGAGACTGGACATCTCATACTGAAAAGGTTGCAACACTTTAATCACTATGAGATAGTGTGATTTGTCTCGATCATCAGAATGGAAGATTCTGGATCATAGTGCTGGTACATTGGATGTATTGAAGGACCATGAGAAGCACCTTATAAACACTATCTTTACTTTAAGGTCTGCTCTCATAATTCCCTAGCAATAGGCTCTCAATCCTGAGACAATAATGAACTCAAGTTTCTATCTATTCATTTGCTTTGAGTCACCAATGAGTGAGGCCAAATGTAGGTCAACACCTCGGTGATTTGGGTACGTGGTAGTAGAGCTGTGGGAACATTCAATGGTCAAGATAGAATCTATCTCTAATATCCCCTTGTGCCAATTAATGGATTTATCATTGGTAAGTGTGCACCCATTCCGATTAAGAGTTAATTGGAAAGATACCTATGATCATTATAATTAATTGGGGCTCAAGGATAATAAGATATGGATCTAGTTTGGAAGACAGGTAGAGGGGTCTACTTGTAGTAATGTGGAAGTTTAGGGTCTTCTATGTAATATTCCTAAGACTGGAGTTCAATTGCATTTATATAGTGGAGTTATTTGCAATTAACTGTGGGTCCAGATTACACATGAGATGTGGGGTCGCGTGTCCCAGTTGGAGCCAGCTTTCTAAGGAATCCCTAGTGGTCCCCACGCTAGCCCAATTATTAGAAAGTATCTAATTCTAGTTGAACTCTAAAATGAAAGTTACTATTTCTATTTGAAGTGAGACTTCTAGTAGTGGTAATAGTAGACTTACTAATTTTAGTAGAAGTGAGACTTCTGTTTTAATTAGAAAGGAATTAGATAGTTACTAATCATATTTGAAGTGAGACTTCTAATTATGATATGGTAAGTTACTAATTATTGTGGAAGTGAGACTTCTATTTTAATTAGTAATAGAAGAGACTTACTAATTGTTAGGGAAGTAAGACTTCTATTTCAATTAGAAAGAGGAGACGGCTTGCAAAAGCTATAAATAGAGAAGGAAAAAGGAGTGTTGGAGGTCCATGAATAGTCCCATTATTGGGTTTCACGCCCAGCCCCTTTTGAGTGCAAGAGTTGCACGTTTCTTCTTCTCTTCCCTCTTCTAGTTCTCTTTCTAGTTCCTCCCTAGAGTTCCTAGTAGTTTTCTCTTGAAGATCCCACCATCTTCTTGAGAAAAGGAGAATCTAATACGGGTCATAGCGTGGAAGATCAAGAGGTCTTGGAGATCCCTATTTGATTAGTGAAAGCGTTTCATCATCAAAGAAAGATGCAACTTCTCCATTAGAGCACAACCGAGCTCCAAAGGTATAATCTACTTCCTTGCATGTTGTAGTTTTATTTGTAGCTTATATGTTGACTGGTTCTATCTTCTAGATAGATTGTATTTACTGATCATGATGGCTGAGATTGAGGACATAGATCTTGGATTGGGTTTTATGGCCTTCTAGATAGTTGATCCCTGCATCAAGTGGGTCAAAAGTTTTTGAAACCTATCCTAGAGGCCCACCCAATTTCCAACACCTTACGCTTTTGAAATGGCTTAGATCTCACATGATTTCATTTTTGTAAAGAATATCTAAAAATATCTCCTTTGGTTAGAGAATATCTAAGAATATCCTTACTTGGAGAAAATATCTCATGTCCCCTTTATTTTGGGAGAGAATATCTCAAGATATCTTTCTTTGGGAGAGAATATCTCAAATCTCCTATCTTTTGGGAGAAAATCTCTCATTGCTTTCTTTTGGAGAGAGAATCCCTCAAGATATTTTTATTTTGAGAAAGAATCTTTCTAATTTCTTTCTTTTGGTAAGGTTACTAATTAGTAGCACTTACATCTTTCTTGTTTCCTTCTTTGGTTTGCTCTCTTCTATAAAAGCAAGGGAGAGGTTGGATCTCTTGTACTTATTGCTTTCTTTTGTCAAAATCCCAAGAGGGCTTCAAGACCAAGACCTTTTTTTCTTCAAGGATCTTCAAACTTTTTCTTTTTCTTCCCCATCAATGGCTTCAAGTAAGTTTTTTTTTTCAAGAAAACTCCATGTAGAAGATAGGCTGGTAAAAAAAAGAAATTTTTTTTTGTTTCTTCTTTTCTTTTCTTCTTTTTCTTTTCTTTTTCACGTGTATTCTTTTTTTTTTTGCACGTTTTCTTCTTCTTTTTTCTCGTGCCTTTTCTCTTTTTTTTTTTTTGCACCTTTTCTTTTTTTTGTGTGGGCCGTACGGATCTGGCTCGTACGGCCACGTGGCCTATGGGGTAGCCCCTTTTTTGTTTCCTTTTTTTTTGCTATTTCTTTTTTTCTTTTGCTCATCATGATAATACTTTTTTTTGGCAAAACCAAGATGTTCATGCATGCATTTTTTGTAAATTGAATTGGTAGCATGATGTGATAGGATACCTGAAAGTTTTTACAAATTTGGGAATTTGGAGCTCGCAGTGATGTTGAGCCCTTCCTGATTTTGCGGAGACTTTGAGGTTTCGAAAGTTTGGAGATTTGGAGCAAGCAGCGATGTTGAGCCCATCTTCAAGATTTCTATTTCTTTCGGGGTATTTCCTTTTTCTTCGGAATTACGCCGAAATCATGCCAGAATTTCTTTTAGCGAGATCTTGTCATTTTGATGATTGATCTTTCTTTTCCAACCTTTGCAGGTGGTTCCTCCAGAACTAGCAAGGGTAAAGACTTTACCCTACTTCAAGCGTACCTCGTCGATCTGCTAGATCTTCTAATCCGGCCGTTCAGCAGGCTTGGGAGAATGTCAAGTATGTTAAGAGAAACCTTGAAGAGTGCGACTCCCTCAACAGAGATGAGTTGAGGCAGCGACTGATCGCTCTTTAGAATGAACAATTCTATAAGATCATGGTATGCAACCGTTCCTGGGTAATGGAAGATCAGAGGGTTTTGCCCAAGCCTACATTCTTCTTTGGGAATGCAGTCCCTGACGACGTGACATACCAGAGGAGATGTTTTCAGTTCTCTTACACAGCTGATGGTGAGGAGAGAACTATTGTTACCCAATCGACATTTGATTGTACCATCTCAATAATGAGCCTTTCTCCCACATGCCCTAAGAGGGAAGATCCTCCAAGTTGGGTGAAAAGGACAAATGTGATAAAGACCGGGGTTTTTGTTGGCGGTCCTCCTAGATGTATGGAAAAGTCGCCTACTGACATGTACATGTTGATACCGGCCAGCGGCTACCAAGGCTCTGATTATCCGTTTGTCGATTTGGGACTGGTGGGCCTTGACATTTTCAGCGGTGACGGCAACAATTGGGTGAAGCCTTTTCGACTTCGTTGCCGTTCTAGTGCTGACTCCGATTGGAAGTCATGGACTAATCATCTCCTGCTGATTGGTGGCACCGTTTTGAAGGAAGCCGGGATTTTCGATTCGGTCCGTGCCTTTAGGGAGACAGTGATCTTTTCCGAGGTCCATGCCTTTAGGGAGACCGTGATCTTTTCTGACGAGGCCTCATGGCTATGTTGGAGTCATTCCTTCCACAAACCAATACCTTCGTTGTCACGAATGGTGAGATTGTTTTTTCTTTGAAGGAGTTGAGTGCCATTACTCGGTTGCTTATCCTTGGTAAACTCTATGAAGAGTTCATGCCGATCGACAGCGTCCTTGAGGAGCAGTCAGAGGAGTTCAGGCTCTTGTACTTCCAGCTTGTCGTCTTCTATGATTTTTTAAAGGAGAAGGAGGGCTCGAAGGTCAAGTCCAGCAGTTGGAAGAGTTTTGGCTCTTCATTCCCCAACTTCTTTGACAGTAAGGAATCTTCTGATAGCACGACTCGGGAATCCAAGGCTCAGGATCCGGGTTCGAAGAAGACTTCGGCCATGCAAGAAAAGTTCAGGGGTTTCCTCACGAGTACAGACCCCATTTGCCTTGACATTGTGCTACGGAGAGATCTCACTATTTACCTCACTTATTGGCAAGGTGAGGCTATTTTTGCTGGAGGAGATGGAACAAACATCATGCCGCATTATATCTTTCCGGCTTATCAGATGGTGTTTGGAGAGCGGCTCACTTTAGTGCCTGCTCTCTACTCCTACTTGTGCACCGAACTGCAAGCTGCTGCTTTTTTGGTTCGGCTTGGGCTCCGCATGAACAGGGTATTTTCAGCCCATATCTTTTATTCGTGGTTTGTATACCACTGTCCTAGCTTCCACCGGCTGGGTGCTGTACAGGATGATGATCCTCTCATCATTCGATTGGCTAAGGGCAAAGCCGTGCTCGAATCACTTTTGTTTGCCCGCATGAGGATCTGACGGTTCAGGGATGTCGAGATGGGTCAGTCTTCAGTGAAGCTTTTTCCGGAGTTACGGAAGAAGGCTTTTGATTTTGGTGCCTCCCGAGACACTAACAGGGCAGGGGTCGAGAAGGCATTACTCCTTGACAAATGCAGAGAAATAGTGGCTTTCTAGCATACGTGTCGGCACAATGGTATACCGTAGACATCTTTTCATCGACATCCAGCCGTATGTGCCTTCTCGCTTTGCGCTGCAGTTGGGCTTCTCTCAAGGCGTTGTCGGAGCGCCTTCAAGCATGGTGAAGCACTTTGGGGGTTTGCAGGAAGGGAGAAACGCATGGGCTTTCTATAGTACTGAAGACACTACTGCCATGATTTCCTATCCTGTATTGTCAACTTTCCGGACTGCCGGCTTCACGAAGTGGTTCGCGGAGAGCTTTTTGGCATATTGAGGGCTTTCCAAGAAAGAGCTTGATGTAAAACTGTCTTCTGGAAAAGGCATTAGAAAGTCAGATGGTGTCCGACGAGAGGAAGTTTTGGCCTTCCTTTTTAGAGAAAAGCACAAGATAGGCTTTCTCGGTGACCGGGGCGTCATCAGTTTTGAAGCTGTCCGGGAAGTACCTGATGAGACCTTAGAGCAGCTAGAACAGGAGGAAGCCGAGCTTGATGCTTGGATGCAAGCGGCACAGAGGCGAGCTTCTATGGAGTCTACTAGCAAGAGCAGACCATCCAATGAGGAGTTAACTGGGAAACCTGACTCTTTACAGTGGGGCAGGTTCTTCTAGAAAGCATTCCCGCAAAAGCAAGAGGAAGAGGAGTCATCGTCACAGCAAGGGCCAACACGAAGACTCTCCTGATATGAAAGTTCCTCTTACTGTTAATGACGACGTGCCAGAGAATGCTAACGAGCCTCTAGAAAAGAGGAGCCGAAAAGAAGAGACCGTGGATGAAGGTATGATTCTTCCTCTTTCTATTTCCATTCTTTTCATGGGATTTTACCATGTTCTGATTTTCTTTCTGTTTCTGCTTTTCTTTTCTTTTTTTAGCAGAAGAAGAAGACTTGGCGATGCTTGAGGTTCCGACCGATGAGGTGGTGACAGATCCTGTGGAGGCACCTGAAGAAGAACCGAGGGACTCTGGAGTGATTCCAGAATCTCCGACTGGTATGACTTCTTTTGCATCTTTTTTTTTCTATGACTTGATTTGCTAACTTTTTTGTGTGTCAGCTGATTTGCCACAGGATTCCGATGACTTTGAACCATCGATGGACGCAAATGTTGATGATGCTTCCGATGAGTTCATGGAAGAAGAGAGCATCCCGCCGGTCGTCGAAAAAGGTATTTTGTAGAAAAAAAACCCTGATGATGATTTTTTTAACAGGATCATATTCATACCTTTTTGTGTTTCATTGGCAGGTTTTGAAGTGACAAAAGAGAATCCATCGCTTTCTTCAGAACCAGAGCAAGGGATACCAGAGGTTGATCTGGAGGTAGAGACTCCTACAACCAGTTCTGACACGGCAAAGGCGAGAACTCATGATGAGATTCCTTCCCCGGTGGCTCTAATTGGAAAGAGTTCTTTTGTTACTCTTCCAATGGGGCATGACATGAGCAGCCGACCGACGAAGCGGGGCGAATCTTCATCTGGGCCATCTCTTCTATTTGCGAAGAAGGTGCTGGCAAGAGTTTTGAGCTCTTGGATCGAGACTCTCCTTTCTGGACACTTGGATGCTGGATTAGTATGATCCAGCATGTGCAGGAAATACTCACTGATGCCAAAGAAGTTGGTCTGGACGTCACAGGTGCCAGGGCGATCGTTGATAAGATATTGTGCTGGGTGACAAGTAGTTTGAGACCATGGCTTTCCCTGATGGTGACTTCTTCAAGGAGATGTTCCAGGATCCTGCTAATAAGGCTCAATCCTGCTAATAAGGCTCAATCTGACTTGAGGAATGACATTACCATCCTTGATAGGGAGGTCGCCGAGGCTAGGCAACTTCTTGAGCATTTGGAGGCGCAAGTCACAACCAAGTGGGTTACTATGACAGAGGCTCGCGACAGGGAGAGTACTCTGATTCGCCCGGTTGCAGATGCTAATCGAGTTCACAAAAGGAGGACTGAGGAAAATAAATGATGGCGAACTGCTTTGGATAAGCTTCCCGGTGTAAAATAAGGATTATGGCATTCTCTAGCATCTCATGGAAAATTCTTGAAGAAGCGTGCCCTGAAAACTCTGACGGCTGAGGCCAAAAGTTTGCTCGAGGAGCTGAAACTTTAGCTAGAGGCCATTTTCGGCTGAGCTCCTGGTTTCTCATTTTTTGTAACAGAAACTCTTCTTCTTTTTTTTTTGGTACCACATGTATTTTTTTTTGTACTCTTTTTTTTGTAGTGCTTATGGACACTTTCTTTTTTTTGGTACCACGTGTATTTTTTGGTACTCTTTTTTATTTTCCCTACGTTCACTTAAATCTTTTTGTAATAAAAGCAATTGCTAAATGGGATTTGATCAAAAGTTTGTCATTTTGTAAAAATCTTTTGTCAAATGATTGTTTTGCATGGGAGCCAGATTTTGTTTATGGCATGAAAGTCAATTTTGGTATGAGAGCTAGTTTTTGTGGCATTGAGAGCCGGTTTTGTGGCATTGATAGCCGGTTTGTGGCATTGATAGCCAGATTTTTTTGAAAGCCAAGTTTTGGTTTATGGCATGGATAGCCAATTTTGGTGGCATTTATAGCCAGTTTTTTTTTTTTTTTTGAAAACTAAGTTTTGGTTTGTTGGCGTGAAAGCAAGGTTTTGTTTAATGGCATTGATAGCCAGATTGTGGCATTTATAGCCGGTTTTGATTTTCAAAAATGCAAGTATCGACTAAAAGTCACCTCCCTGCTGAATGGTCTTGCAAGTATCGATGGAATGTCACATCCTTGCTCATTCGGTTGCGAGTATCGATGGAATGTCGCCTCCTCTCGGATTTGGGTGCAAGTATCGACTAAGCGTCGCTTCTTTGCTTTTTCAAAAAATTTGGTTTGTGGGTACTGACTTGATGTTGTTTCTCCACGATTTTTGAAATTTGCTGTTTTCTCAAACCTTTGGGTTGTGGATATCAACTGCAATGCTGCATCTCCGCGTTTTCTTGGTTTTTTCAAACCTTTGAAATTTGGGTTGTATATATCAACTGAAATGTTGCGTCTCCATGATTCTTTTTTATTTTTCAAGTATCGATGAAATGTCGCTTTCCTGCGATTTTGGAAGTGTTGAACGTGGTTCACATTCTTCTAATTTGTGCGAGTATCGACTATGCATCGCTTCCTCACGGTTTTTTGAAAAACCTTTTTTTTTGTTTAAAGGTACGAGGGTCGTAAGTTTTGACCTAAAACCATTTTGGCAGTAAAAGGTAGGGTGGATTAGGGTGGAAATCCCCGATTATGGATTTTGTTTCAAACCATGAATTTTGGGTTCAAGGATTGAAAATTTTGGTCAAGTTAGGGAGAAGCTCCTAGACTTGGAATTTTTGAACAATGAAACGATGAAAGTAAGCATTGTTTAAATTTCTAGAAATTTCAACATTTGATATGAAAATTCTAAAAAGAGCGGGCTTGGCTAGCGAGTACCTGGAAATAGGTTTTGGCCGTACAGGCATTGCTCTTACCCAATTGGGTAAGTCCTCAAGTGTAGTATCGCTTTAAGAGCTTGTCAATGATGGCAACATACATCTGTCACCATCCATGTTTAGGAGTGCGTATGTCACGCCCCGAGCCCGAGATTGCACACATCCCGAGGCGCGACACACGCCCGCGTGGAAATTCGAGTCAAACTCATTGACTCTAGGTCTCCACGTACGGAATTTACCCACAGGATATCACGTGTGAGGTTTATATTTCTCAATATACTTGTATAAATCTGTCAAATAGATATCCAATTAATATACCACAATCATCAAGATATAGAGCATAAGGGTCCATGAGCATAGATTTAAGATTCAAGTTTAAGAGATAGAAAGAGAAGAAGTAAGTTAGTTAAGTTTACAATCCAAAAGCTAACAAGTTTATAAACTACTACAAAATATGTGGCAATCCTAGCCACGGTCAGTGGGTCATTTAAACGTCCTTTTCTCATCGAGTGGATGTCTAGAAGACATCATCAAGAGTCCACTCTGCTACGTTGTGTGGAGGTTCCTCTTCCTCAAGGATCTCCGGGGCAATGGCGTCGATGTATTCACCTGTAACGCCAAGTGTAGCACCATTAGACTAAGCTAAGCAAGACAAACATATACAGTCCATATAACATATATCAAATGAATAGTCAGACAGGTATAAATCATAAGAGATCAAGGAATAATCACTAGGCATATCAGTGCATGAATTAGCATGAGACATACGAGTCATAGATAACAGATAAACATATTAACAAACTAGTTGGCACAACCACATAAGCTATGTTCTCTCAAGTTAATCATATAACATGAAAATAAAATGAGAGCAGAATATCAGGACAGGACAGGGCGGTGCTACTAGTAGACAGAGGTACCCAGAATTCTCCATCGTAGACCTAGGGTGCCGGTAAACCCTCAGAATATATTCCCATCTGCAGAGGGCCAGAATATACTAAACCCACACTTAGCCGGGTCCGACTTAGATAGGGTCGAAGCTAAGTGGTGCCGACTCATAGAGTGCAATGTACAGACAACAGAACAGGTGCAGGACAGTGTAAATCAGATACAGGGCATATACAGGACAAGACATGTAAATAACAAATCGGAACTTACTGAAATATAATGAACAAAGCCAAAAATAAATGTGACATAACAGATGTGTAACAGAAATTATATAACCGAACAGAAGCGTGATCAAGTCACACTAGAATACTGGAAACGGAATGCAATGCATGTACAGAGATATCATATTTAGAATCAAGACAGAACTCAAGCCAAGCCTACGGTCTTGGAAACATATGTGGTCTTCACCGTCCAACTCAGGGTAGTATTAAGAGTTCGACATTATCGGGCTACGAGGACCCCTTGGCGTTACATAATTTGGATGTCGAATCCCTTAATGGAACACATTTGGCACGGTTACAATCTGAAGAACACAATGCCCCTTTTTGTGGGTATGGGTGCTCAATCCATAACCACAATTAAACAAACCATCGGTCATGATAAAAGTTCAGGGTGCTCATCCTACCGGTCCATCTATCAGGCCAATCAAACTAGAACAAGCTACGGTCCAATGTCCGGCTCATGGAAACGTCCATTTGTCACAATTATGTAAAATCCAACATATAATCTTTTCCAAGGTTCAATTCAAATAAAATCACTTTTTGTTGGGTTCTACACATCATGAGCTTTCCAACGGTATGTAGATCTCCAAAAACGGACTTACGGTTGAAAAGTTATGGTCGTTGGAAAATCTGCATACTGCAAGTATCAGGTTCGCTCGAGCGTCCAGATGTTCGCTCGAGCGGACCCGAGACAGAGAGCTGTTCGCTCGAGCGGACCAAAGTTCGCTCGAGCGGACCAAAGTTCGCTCGAGCGAACTCTCCCAGAGAGCTCTTCGCTCGAGCGTTCACTCACGCTCGCTCGAGCGAACTGTCAATTCCTGGGTCCGAAAATCTGAAACTTCTTTGTTTCCTTCCAAGCCATTCAAGGCATTCATTCCAGGTTTTACACACTACACAAGGGTGTCCTTGAGCTTCCAAAATGCTCATAAAAACCATCAATAAACCATATTACATTAACAAGAAGAAATCATCCACAAAAATCCATGTTTGAGCAAGAAATGGGTATCTAAGCAAGATTGATCATATTCAAGAGACAAACAAGGAAGCATGCATATCAATGTACATATTTAACTTGCCTTAGGTGCTTGGAAGCTATCTCTCACACCTAAAACCTCTTAAGCTCAAAATCCCCAAAAATGCAAGCTCAAATGCCCTAAAATGGTGAAAACGAAATGAAAGAAAAATGAATGAGGAAGAAGATGATGCATACATGATTTGTAGCTTTCCAAGGATTAAAGAAATCAAATGGAAATGCTAAGTGAAGAAAAAGCTTACCAAGAAGATGATGGAGAATGGATGAATGCTTGAGCTTAGGGAATGATCTCTCTCCCAATGGAATGAAGAAGATGAAATGGTAGCAAGAGATGATTAAGATGGGGAGTAATGAAGGAAGAAGAGAAATGGAAGAGTAGTAGTTGTAGAGAGGAAGAGCTCCCAGCTGCTGGAAATGGAGAAGGAAAGGAGAAAGAGTAGCTGAAATGGGTTTTGGATGGAATTTATTTCCAATAGTTGCATGCAAGTCCACTAATGGGCTGAAAATCTCAAGAAGAGGCTTGGACTGATTAAGTGGGCTAGGAATGGGCCTAAATGGATCCGAATTAAATGGGTCAAGACATGAAAGTTAAGGCCCATGAAATGCTCTATGCAATGCATTAAAAAAACCAAAAATTCTAAGTACACACAAAAACCCAAAACACTCCAAAAGTCATAATCTACCTAGTAAATGGTCAAACCCCACTAATTCTACCTAATCAAGTCCAATCAAGATCAAAACATCCATTAAGCAATTAATCTAAATTAGTTAACTCTAAAATGAGATTAAGGTGGGTCGGGGTGTTACAGCGTATGCGCCATTGGAGAAAACCTTGTCGATGACGTAGGGTCCCTCCCATTTTGGCTTAAACTTGCCTTTGGACTTGTGAGCGAAGACCATTGGTCTTTTTACCACAAGAACCAAGTCGCCCTTTTTGTAGGCGCGTTGCTTGACCTTCTTGTCGAAAGACCCTACCATGCGTGCTTGGTAAAGTTCAATGCTTTGTCGAGCTTCAAACCATCTCTCATCGAGATTGTCCAGCTCATGGAGTCGAAGGACAGCTTTGGATTTTGTATTTATCGCAGAATTTGTAGAATCGATGATCCCAGAATTGTGGTCTGTTATCATGGACAAATCTTTTGGGTATGCCGAAGCGACAAATGATTTAGTGCGCAGGAACTGAAGGACTGATGAGGTCTTCATTTTGTTGATCGCAAATGCTTTTGACCACTTGGAGAAATAATATGTAGCAGCGAAGATGAAGTGATGACCTTTGCTTAAAGGGGGAGAAATAGGACCTATGATGTCCATACCCCAGGCTTCGAAAGGCCATGAGATGGTCCCAATCACCTGTTGAAACTGGGTCAAAGTAGGGTACTTCTTTTGGAGACGAGGGTACTTCTGGGTCAGAAGACCACATGTCTGTGCCATCGGACAATTCCTCTTCATCGTCAGAGAAATCTTACCAATTGGATGAGCTTCCTGGATCTTTATCAGGTGACTCATTAAAGAGATATCTAGGGAGATCGATGTCTTCATGGATACAGGATGTTGAGGCTTGGTTGGTAAGTCGACTTTTAAGCCTTTGTGTCAACTGTCTCAGAGGAGTGCCGGATCATACCGTAACCCGTGTGAAGACTTTTCTATATGGCCGTAGAGTCTCCAATCTTCCAGCTGGCTTTTGGTCAAGGCGGGCCCCAATGGCGTGAGAATACCACAGCCTTCTCCCAAACCGACTAGTTTTAAGCGTCATAGCCCATTTTCTTCATAAGAGCTTATGCCACAGGACTATATAAGGATAGTTGAGGAATACCTTCATTTTGGAAAGGTTCAAGCATGGAGTTTGATGAAGAAGCATCCGATCTATGGAAGAAGATCGGCTTTTCCTTTGCTGAAGTTGCTGGAACAATGAAGGAAGCTGACGTAGGATCTTCTATGTCAGAAGGTGTCTCCATTGGAGTAAGAGCAGGTTGAACTTGCAGAGTGTCAGCTTGGCTTGACGATGTGTCGTCTTCTGGCTCCGAATCCGAATCCGTGTCGTCTTTTGCTTTGCCTTCTTCACTTTAGTGGTGATGACCAAAGGCTTTGAAGGTTTGAGGAAGATGATGAAGGGAGTTTGAATGCTCTCTTCGGATTTACCGGATGGTTTGTTTTCTTCCGGTGATTGTTAAGGAGCCTTGCCTTTATCTTTCTGGAGATTTTTGGTAAAGGGTGCTATTTCCTTCTCCTCTTCTTCTTTTTCACCTTCATACATCTGCAAGTCTGCAAGGTGGACTTCTTTACCTTTGAAGGGTTCTTTGTCCACAAAGATTTGATGTATCATGCCGTCGTCGCCAACAAACTTGATGCATTAATGTAGAGTTGAAGGGACAACACCATTCCCGTGGATCCAAGGGCGTTCAAGGAGGATGTTGTAGCATGAAAGGGTTTTTACTGCATACACAGTGACCTCAGAGATAAGATCACCGATTTACAATTTAAACCTGATTTTACCGATAGGCCTTTGAGTACTCCCATCGTATCCAAAGATAGATACAGATGTGTGGCTCAGCATGCTGGGTGGGATGCCTAACTCTTCGAGAGCCAAAGTGGAGATGAGGTTGAGTGTAAAACCTGGGTCGATCTGAACTCTGTGTGTAGGCATTTCCTTGATGTACCCTGTGAAGTACAGGGGTCGGTTGTGCCTTGTTTCGCCAAGTAGGAGGTCTTCCTTAGTAAAGGCGATGGTTGCACTGGCTGCTTTTTGAACCGAGAGGCATTCGATGCATGATCCCTCAATTTTCTCATTTTCTCCCTTTGAGGAAGTTTTTGAGTTTTTGACCCGATAATCCATTTCAATTTGGAGGACTTGCGGGGCATGTTTGTTGACATCCTCATTCAACTTTTGTAATTCTGAAATGAGATTATTACGAGTGCGCGGAGACATTGCAATAAGTCTAGGATGTACAGACGTGCAGGTATATGTTTGAAGTGCTTAACCGAGTCATACTTGAAAGCCTCCTTGGGGCCTGCTTGTTCATCATTGTTACCACTAAGGGCGCTTATAACATTTTTTCCCAGAGGATTTACATAAGTAAAGGAAGATTGGTTGTAATTTTTGTGGTAGTCCCGGCCAGAGCGGGTGCCTCTACCAACTTCGAGAGCTTCTTGAGAAGGGTCTTCATTTGGAATATTGTCTTCAGGATCAAGAGGCTGTCGTTTTTCATTTACTGGGGATGTATCTTCAACAGAGTTGCCATCCTCAGTGATTGTGTTGAATGGAGCATTTTACGGGATCAAGTCCTGAATAGCATCTAGCAACTTTTCTTCTTTGTTGACCAATTCATCATCCCAAGCATCAATAGCCGGGGTTTCTTCATGATGATCAGTCGGGAAGAGTGTGAGTTCTGAAGTCACAGTCTCAGGAGAAGAAACATGTGAAGGTGTTGTCTCAATGAAAGTCACGTGAGATGAGGTAGCTCCAGAAGATATGGTGTTAGGCATCGTCGAAGTGTAATTGATCTCATCAGACGAGGCTTCGGAAGAGCTATAATTCTAAATTATCACATTACAGGCAGTTCTAACGAGAGATGTTGCCTGCTAGGAGTCAGACTCATCCTCGGATGTAAGAGGATTGTCTATCCAACAATTTTCTCCATTTTCAGGAGTTAAGGGAGGAGGTACCTGATGGTCTTCACGGACTTCCGATTCTGGATTGCGAGGAAGCTTGTTGACGCGGTCTTGTTCTCGTTCTAGAGCGAGATGCTGCAAGATCCTTGCATATTCTTCACGATTAGGCATGGGAGCCAAATTTTCTTCTTCGTTTGCTCTTCGTGGTTCAACATGGTTGATTTCCACTAGAGCAATGATGAGTGCTTGGTCAACATCATTTTGTTGTACAGCTTCTTGGTCTTCTTCGTCATCAAACCAGGATCCTCGTGGTTGTAAGCGGTTATACCAGATTACTGGCATAAGGTGAGTTTCAGGAACCCATTCTTCATCGGAGAGATATTCTCCTATTTGAAGGGATTCCTCTCACTCAACGATGTAGTTGGACTCGTATCCATCGTCGGTATCGCTGGACTCGTATCTATCAATGGAGAATCCAACTACTGAATTACAAGAGTATGGTGCCCCCCGCGTGGTTTCTTTGAATTGAGGTGGCATGAAATCACCGAGAGTGAATTTTCTTACCCCCTTTGAAGTCTCTGGAAGGGATGTTTCTATTGTCCCCAGTGAAGTGGTAGAGGAGGACTCTACCTTTTCACCGACTGTTTTGGCTAGGTCTTCCCTTGTCGTTTGAGCTTGAGGAGATTTTTCCTAGCCATCCTTCGTTGTAGAGCCGTAGGCTTTTTTTCACGATCTCCCAGTTTTTATCTTCTAGGAGACTGGGATGTACCCATATGGGTTGTCTATCTGGTGTCGGATAAGGAACTAGTGTTTCGGACGCTTGAATTCTTTTTATCACCTTGAAGGAAGTAGTGATCCTCTTCTTTGGTGACTTTGATATTTATCCACATGACACCATGTTGAAGGGGGCAGACCCATAGTTTTTGTCAAAGGTGATAGCTCCGTTTTTCCACATCTCGTTTATATTCTCTCTCACAACGAAGCATTGATTAAGAGGATGTGAGATCATCTGGTGGTACGGATAGTACCGAGGATCATTGGTTTTGCCAACATCTCCTTGTCTTTTGGGTTCAAGCAAGGTGAGCATGTCATTTGCCACGAGGGCCCCGAAGATTTCATCAATGTTTTCATCGAATGGGTATTTCTTTTCTACTCGCTCTTTGAAGGCATCTGAGAGTTCAGGTCTTTTACCTGCAGCTTTCTTTGGTGGCTGAGGAGCTGACTTGGTTTGCACATTGAGGACCTCTTTTCTCTTTGGTTTAGAGGTTGTAATAGCAGTTAGCTTTTTTTCTTAATGATTTCTGACTGTTAAGGTCTTTGATCACCGTTTCAGCTTCCATGGAAGCTTCAAGGAGTTCTCCCAGGTTCTTTGATCTGTTGTCGATGATCATAGAGCGAATTCTAGCTCTCATGTTGTTTGGCAGATGTCGACTAGCGACGCTTGTGGCAGTACATCAGAGCATTTGTATGCCATTGCTTTCCACTTGTGAATGAAGTCATATGTTGACTCATTCTCCCCCTGTTTAAGGCTGCAAAGTTGAGCCATAGTAACGGGATGATTCTCACCTTTGAAGTGATCAGGAACCGTGTCTCTAGCATGGCCCAATTTTGGATGGAGTCCTTCGGAAGAGTGGAGTACCAGTCAAAGGCCGTACCTTTTAGGGTACTTGCAAATAGGCGGATCTTGAGTGCATCTTGATCCGCGATAGCTCTTGTCAGGATTTTGAAGTAGATGACGTGCTGTCTGGCTGATCGTTTTCCCGTATACATTTGGAGAGTAGGATGTTTGGATTTTGTAGGGAACGGGACCGAGTCCATCCATAAGGGATATGGTGGCTTGATCCCATGCTCCTTGAGTATATCCTCTTTTTTTGCATTGGCGAGGATACTGCCTACATCCTTTTTAGTAAGGGCGTGTGACTCATTTTCTTCTCCATTTACCGCATCATCTTGAAGATTCGGAGGACGTTCATTGTTCGCCTGATTTTGAAAGGCGAGGAGAAGGTTTTCCATCAGAGTTTCAATCCTCTGTTGGCCTTGTTCCAACTGTTGGATGCGTGTGATCGCATCATCTTGAGGTGGATTGCGAGGTGGTGCCTCATAATTTGTAGCCAGGACGTTCATCATTCGGGATTCGAACGATGAACTTGTCCTGGTGATGGAGCTGGGGCTCATTCTTTTTTATGAAGAGCTTGAGGGAGGATCACTCTGCCGTCCTTAGCTTGAAGAACCAGGGGATTATTCTGGATGTCTTCTTGTCCTGGAGACGCTACGGGTCACCGGACTTCAGACATGGATTTTTGCTGCTGACTTTTGGCGTCTTCTGGTTTTCCCAACCATATGGATAGCATCAACTTGGTCGAGTCTTTCTTTTTTCAACCCATTTAAGGGAGACTTGAAGTGTAGGAGGCTGGGTCCTTTTCTTCTCTAGTCTTTTTTGTCGATACAACGCGCGGTGGCATACATGACGAGCAATTTGAGCTTCGGTCAGCTTTAGTTGGGCTTTGACAATGAAGGATGTACTCCCTCGGGCGTAGCAGCCGAGCCTGCCTTCTTTGTAGCTAGACATGGACAGGATGCGAACCCGGTCCTTTGCCTGTTGCAACGAAGCTTTGAATTTTTTGAGTTCGGCCCAGGTAGAGATGAAGGGTCGACCTGCAGGATTGTAGGCCTTAGCAGGTGTTTGTAAAGGCCTAGTAATGCATGACTTGATTTTGGACTTGTAGGAACAAGCCGGTTCATGCTGGGTTGACTTGGTTGTCAGGTTGGAGATGGGTCTCTCCTCTTTCATGTAGGCAAGAGGGTAGAATCGATTCTCCTTGAGTGAGGCCGGGTATGATGGATTTGTGGATGTTTGGGACCTTCTTTGTTTTGGTGAAGGTCTTGGGGACCAAGTCTTGGGATAGACTTGGTTGTTTGTGGGTTGAGGCTTCGCGGGGGTGCCGCGGGCTTCGGGCTTCTTGGCGTTCACCTTTGATGTCACGGTAATGACACGTTAAGAGGCGACCTTCTGCTTCTTAGAATGAGCAGCTTTTTCTTCAATTTATCGAGAAGCATAGCTTTTTTTAGGTAAGAAGAATATATGGTTGGAGCTACAAATGTGCCGGTACCGCTAGGCACAAATGTTTGGAGACTGCATCCATGAGATGAGATTCTCTGTTTTGAAAGGTCAAGATTTGATTCATCAAACAGAGCAAATGGTATTCCGATCCAAATACGGGCTCAACGATTTCAATAAGCGCCATTACCCAGAAGGGAAGGAACCATAATTTCTAGAATCTGAACCCAAAAAATGAGAAGAGTTTTCTTTTCTTTTTTTATTGAAAGCCAGGATCGGATTCATCAAAGAGAGCAAAAGGCATTCCAATCTAAACACGGGCTCATCGATTTCCACGAGCGCCAGTGCCTAGAAGGAAATAGACCAAAATTTCTCAGATCTGAACCCAAAAATGAAGCAAGAATTTTTTTTTTTGAAGATTTTTTTTTGAATTTTTTTTTATTTTTTTAAAGATTTTTTTTATATTTTTTTTTTAAAGTTTTTTTATTTTTTTTTAAGATTCTTTTTTTGAAAAATCTTTTTTCGATATTATTTTTTTAAAATTTTTTTATGAAAAATCTTTTTTACATATTTTTTTTGAAAAATCTTTTTTTATTTTTTATTTAAAAATTTTTATTTTAAAGATTTTTTTATTTTAAAGATGAGAGAGTACACATAGGCCTCCTAACCCGGTCTTATGAAATCTCAATTGATAGAATTGCCCCCAGGTAAGGGCAGGATTACTTAATGAACCCGTTTGGACGACCCTTAACTAGAACAGTCAAGCTGTCTCCACACTCTATACAAGGCTTTTCTTGAATCAACCGTGATCAAAGAATGCAATCGGTTTAACCTTAGTGGTCTTTTTTTTTAGATCCCAAATAGACTCATCGAAGAGAAACGATGGCCCAATCCTTGATCTGAACACGAGCTCAACGATTTCCGCGAGCACCAGTGTCCAGAAGGGAAAGGATCAAAGTTTCTCAATTTTGAATCCAAAACAAGAAATTTGATTTTTTATTAATTTATATATATATATATTACCCTAATAGATTCATCGAAGAGAAACGATCGCCCAATCCCTGATCCGAACACGGGCTCAACGATTTTCGCGAGCGCCAGTGCCCAGAAGGGAAAGGATCAAAGTTTCTCAATCTTGAATCAAAACCGAGAAATCTGATTTTTGAATTTTATTTTTAAGATCTCTAATGAAATCATCGAAGAGAAACGATGGCCCAAATCCCGATTCGAACAGGCTCAACATTTCTGCAAGCACATGAACAATAGGAGAAGACCAAAGTTTCTTAATTTTGAATCGAAACTGAGAAACCTGATTTTTTTTTTTAGATCTGTAATGAACTCATCGAAGAGAAACGATGGCCCAAATCCCGATTCGAACAGGCTCAACATTTCTGCAAGCACGATGAACGATAGGAGAGGATCAAAGTTTCTCAATTTTGAATCCAAACTGAGAAATCTGATTTTTTTTTTTAGATCTCTAATGAACTCATTGAAGAGAAACGATGGCCTAAATCCCAATTCGAACAAGCTCAACATTTCTACAAGCACGATGAACAATAGGAGAGGATCAAAGTTTCTCAATTTTGAATCCGAACTGAGAAATCTTATTTTTTTTTTTAGAGCGAAATCCAATATAGGCCACCAACTAGAAAGTAGCCAAGGAATCCAAAAAAAGAAGTATAAGCATAGAGCAAAAATATGGTATGCAAATACTTCATTTCCAAGCATCATGTTCTCAAATGAACGAGTCCCACCGGGTGTGCCAGCTTGATGGACCGCGCAATCTGCTTGGGGCGCTACTGAGGTCGGCGAACGTGAGAGTCCGTAGGGTACAACCCTTTCGTGATTGTGGGGCAAAGCGGGTATTAACATTTTTTTTTGTGTTGGTGTGCCATATTTTCTATTTTACTTGGAATTGCAAATGGAGATCCGGAGATCGACCTTCACAAGTAAAAAGGAAATAAACTTCTTTCATGTTTTCCATTGCACATGTATTAAAGAAAAGAGACATTTTCTTGATTTGCCGTGAAAGGCGATGTTTTGGCATTTATATTCGATTTTTTGTGTTTATAGCCGATTTTGGCATTTATAGCCGATTTACAATTCTTATCAATAATGAAAGACAAGAGTTGTGATTTTTGTCTCTTTTAGAAAAATACAAAATACAATGAAAAGGAGGATCTAACTTCTTAGGAGATTGTGGGGGACTCGTTCAGATTGACGGTTGCAAGCTATGTGTGGACTTCGCCATCATCCATGCAGATGAGAACAGATGATGCTCTTGAATGGCTTGGCTTGGCTATAACCTCAGATTTTTATAGGACAAAGACCAAGAAGAGGTCCTATGTCCAATAAAAAATTAAGTAGACGGGCTGAAAAGCCACGTCTAAGCCATTGGAGACAGAAGGAGAAGGCAAGGACCTTGGGGAGGGTACCCCCAAGGGACTTTTGTCACCTTGTAGTGGTGGCCGGTGCAGAACTTCAGCAGAGTTTTCTCTTTTTTCTTTTGGACTTCGGAATTCAGGGTTTTCGAGTCTGTGTCTTTTAGAGTTCTTTTGGCGATGATCATCGATGGATCTACATGCTGATCAACATCAGATGATCATTTAACATCAGACATTGATAGCTAACAGCGGGCCGGTGACATCTGTCCTGTCGATTTCTTGATCGATCGGCTAGAAAGTGCACTTTTTTGGTCGACCGATTGGCGATCAATGTTGATTTTGATACTCTTGAAGACAGACCCGTGATTTTGACGGATGTCGAAGGATTTGGTGCCACAAAAGTATGAATTTTGGAAAATCATAGGGGTTGGAAGCTTCAAAATGCGAAAAACGACGGAAAACGGGGCTTTCCGGGGATTCGGGGCTCCATGGTCGCCGGCGACCCTGGGGGGAATTATCCCATTTTGGTCCCATTTTGCGGCTGTTTAGAGGTCTTTTTTCATTCTTTTTTCTCCTGTATTTTTTTTTGAATTTTTTGCACATTTATTGGCTTGATTTCCCCTGTAGAAAACTTGACGAGAATCCTTGCATTTTGGGGTGCAAAGTTTTTAATTTTTCAGGAAAGCCGAAGACTTTGTAGCGTAGAGCTGCCGATTTTCCGTCAGAAGCTGAAACTGGGCCAAACGATGTCGGAATGACCTGAAACTCGAGGTAAAGCCTCCTGAGCAATAAATAAGACCAACTATAGGCTTTTCTTTGAGTTTTGAATCCGTATGGGGTCCTCTCAGCAATAGACTTGATTTTATCATAAGGAAGATGTCGCGCCTTGATGTGCGGTCAACCGATGTCCGATTGACTTGAAATTTGACTGGGAACCTATGGAGTCATTTTAAGATGATCCATAGGCTCTGTCTTGGAAACCATGGTCTCGAGGAGCTTCGCCGCCGAGAGTCCTGATTTCGCTTCTGAGAGTCAAAGTCTGGTCAAATGTTGCTGAAATGACCTGAAACTTGACGTGTAGCCCTTTGTAAGTATCTTGAAGCCACCCATGTGCTCTATTTGATGAGTGATGGCCTCAGTGGTTCCCGCCACCGAGAGGCTTGATTTAGTTGTTCGAGGGTTGATGGAGGGTCAAACGTTGCCGGTTTGACTTGGAACTTGACGTGGAGTCTTTTGGATGTATTTTGGGATCATCCACAGGCTCTGATCGAAGATTTGGTGTCTTTGATGTTGTCGCCGCCAGGAGCTCCTGTTCAGTTGTCGGAGAAGCAAAGTTAGGCCAAATGATTTTTGAAATGGCCCAAAACTTCTTGTGTACTCCTTTTTTGGCTGTCTTGAAGGATCTTGCAGTTTTTGTTTGATTCTGACAAGATTTGGTATTTTGAGAAGTAGCATCGCCCATTTGCGGTTGGCCACGACTTCATGTAGCTTTCTTGATGTTGAAAGGGCAAAGTGACATTTTTGGTGTCAACACACACCCACCTCATGGCCATCCTCTCCATCGCACACTCCATTACATCTTCAGCCTGCGCAGGATCCATCCGATAGTCCCCTCTGTCCGGACGTTCTCTCTCATCTTCCTTCATCCCTGCGATAGAGCCCACCCGCAGATCGCCATACTTCCCCATCATCTCATCTCACGTAGAGGGCTCCCTCTCTCTTTCACGCACAGAATCTATTCACACAAAGAATCGCAGGAGAGGGGGAAGCCATTGACATGAAGGAAGACCACTCACAGAGAGAGGATCCACTATGCCAAGAATCGAAAAGGAGGAATTCCATTCACCGTGTCCATACACACAGCGCCTGGCGATGCTTGACACAGCTCCTCGCGCGCATGGCGTTGCTGCCATTCCTCCGATGCTGCTCCCTGCATCGTCCGCCAGCACCCATCTGTGCCACTGCAAATCGCCACCTCTCCCCTCCTCATCCTTCTTTATTCCTCATTTCCTCTCCCTCTTCTCTTTTCTTCATCTTCTTCTTCTTCCACCCCTTTTCTTCTTCTTTACCCAGACTCATCCCCCTCGCCATCCCCTCATCATCGCAGCCTATGTTGCTACTGCACCTCCATCGTCTACACGCACACAACCCACCCCCTTCTTTTCTTTTCCTTTTCTTTCTCATCTTCCTCTTCGTTTTACTCTTCTTCTTCCCTGTCCCGCTCACCTCACATATAACACGACCAAAGAAGACCTTCCAGCCACTGCCAATCAACGTTTGAAGACGATCAAAGGTGGGCCAATCCTTACTGGAGGATATCATCACTGTAGATTAGATCCCACCATTGCCGGACTTGAGGAAGAAATGGAGGATTGTTTCGTTGAAGAGGGTGTTCAGGGTTATGTTGACATCAACTAACCAAAGGCAAAGACATAATGAAATATTGGATTTTGGGCTCAAGGTCCTTGGCCGTCATTATAAAAATTTAGAGTTCTTAGTTGTAACTATTCTATTTAAGGGATTTATGAAGTAAATATCGCTTATAAATAACTACAAAGGATGCTCCAAATAAATCTACATAATATATATATATATAAATAATCCACCAGTACAATAAATCTTGAGGATTTACTGGAAAAATCCCAGAATATAGGCATTCATCCCGATGGGTCCCGGCCAAATTGTTAGCTCGAATCCGGTCCGTCAGTATGTTTTTTGTTTTTTTCTTTATTCTGGTGTAAGTGACGCTAGCGTCACTGAGTTCTGACGCGAGTGACGCTAGCGTCATCGTTCGCCCATCCTTATACACCACACCAGTCCCATTTTTTAACATTTGTAACTTCTTCTTCTTCTCTAGAGTGACGACGCCGCTCCACCAACCTTCTTCTTTCTCTATACTCCATCAACCTTGATCTGATATCGCACATCCACGTGAAGGTATGTCCCATTTATAACGTTTGTGCACATTATTTTTGAAATAAATCGTGTATTTTGAGTTCTTGATGCTCTATGTGTGGTATGAAACCCTAGAGATGTTGTTTCGCAGCATTATGTATGTATGTTTGGAGTTTCCATTCTTCAGTTTTTTTGTTCTTGTAAGCTATTTTGTTCATCTGGTTCTCTCATTTTCTCGTTTTCACAAAGATTGCACTCACGCACGCTATTTGTTCAATGAGATGTGACATTGGAGGCCTGTGCTTATTATCATTGCAAAAGACTTACTACCTTCTAGCAATTTCTTTTTTGAAGGAATACACACTTTACTTGCATCATGACAATACTGAGATTTCACTTCACTTGGGCTATCTGTTATGTCTTCATTTTTTTTTTCTAGATTGTCTAGTTGCAGATGGTTTGATATGGATTTGGATATGAATGAGATCATTTGTTTGGTTCATTTGTTGGACTGAATCTTGGCTTCTATAGTGGGGTTTTGTGCATTTACATAAGTAACAGTTTGATAGCAGAGACATGTTTGTAGAAAGAAACACAACTGTGTCAGTAGCAATTCTAGTATATCAGAACGAATTGACAAATTGTAAATTGATTGATGAGTCAATTTTATGCATAAAATGGCTGTTCATGTGTTTCAATAGCCTAAATCACCTATCAATATCTATGACTTTGTTCTTGTCAAAGACCATTTAAAAGGTGGAAATAGTTACATGTAACTACATATTCCAATAATGATGGATAACTGTAATTTCAACCTAAGGTCTACAATATGTCAAGCTAGAAAGACCATTACGAGCTTTAAGAAAAAAAAAAGCTTCTATAGGCCCATCGCAGCTGTGGCTTATTTGTGGTTGTTCAGGTTGGCTAACTTGAGTGTGAAGATAGCCTAATAATACATGGTGAAGAAAAAATCACTGTCTTCCTGTTTATTCAATATCATTGTTTGTTTGATCCGCAACCTTGTTAAATAGTCTTCCTATTTTGTTAATGGCTTTTGGATTTTGAATGACTGATTTTATTCTTTTCTCAATCAATACTTGTATATGCATCATATTACATGGTATGAAACTGAACAGATGGTGAAAGATAAGTTGTGTGATGATGAGGGGGAGTTATTGTACGAGCAAGATGAACATGTTTCAAAGGCCATATTAAAAGGAATTGAACCAGGATCTTATAGATGTGTAAATACTGACTTGGACAAAAACATATGGGTTTTGACCGACAAGATGAAAGAGCATGTTAGAGCTATTGGCCTGCACCTGTTCCATCCAAACCAAAAACAGTGAAGGAGAGGGTGGCGAAGAAGAAAGACGAAGGAAGCTTTGGTACACATGCTTCAATGGATGTAGCTGCCTCCAAGCATGTAAGCATCCGTCAATTATATACGTACTTCAAGTGTTTGAAATAAAATGTTTATTTACAAGTTCCCTCATTGTTTATCTCAGGTAGTTGATTTCTTAGACCACATTGAGCGGTCATCCTTTCACGCAGATCGCAAGAAGATTAAATTGGAAGATTTTATAACCCGACTGCGGAAGAAGATTCATAGCTTCAGAGATGCATTCGCGAACGCATTCAAAGGATTTGGTGGAGAAACTTGTTCTACCTCTCAGTCAGATGAGGTTAAGAAGGAGGTACATATGTAGTGACTAATTGATTGTATTAATATGACAAATGTTAATGGTTAAGAATTTGCCTCATACTTGGTTGTCCTTTTTTTTTGCGGGTACTTATAAAGTTCATTGGTGCATGTAGGGTTCATCTTCAGTGTCTCGAAAAAGGGCAGTCCCAAAGGCGAGGGACCAAAAGAACTTATCGCCTACTGCAAGGAAGCTCCAATATTCGAAGGAACAAACTGATGTGAATGAGACAATACACGTTGAGTTGAAATCAAATTCACCTCCTGTAGCATCTATTTTCGTATCCCCAGTCATGCGACAACTAGATGAAGTCTTCACGACTCCGATTAATGCACCTCCCGAACTTCAAATAGTGCTACAAACACCCAAGTCCGATATCAACACATTGATCTAGCGTATTAAAAGGTTGCATCGTGAGAGGAAAATCCCTCGTTATTTCGAGGATTATGACCACGACTTGGTGCGGTCGGCTTATGCTCTTACAGAGGGAGAGTTGACTCTACTAGAAGGCTTCCTCGGTCTCTACAAAGAAAAGTAAACCCCATTGACTACATTTGAATTAGAAATGTATTACTTGCCATTTGCCACCATTAAACCCTTAATGTTAAGTATGTGTTTGACGGTTACTATACTCTCTGGCAGGCGGGATGAGCTTGACATTTATTGCACGATGGTTTCAGCTGGTGCGTTGAAGAAGGCGCTCGAACCCGGTACTTGGTTTGACACAAATATCATTTACTGGTGGTTTGAGATACTTAAGGTCCGATATCCGGATGTACATTTCCACGATCCCAGTATTTGCATAAGTTCGGGTTATCGAAATCTTTAACTTACCATGGTTGCAAGTTTACATTTGACTAATTATATTGTTCACTTTAATGCAAAGTTGGTGGCGATCTAACAACACAAAGGCTTTACAAGATAATTGTTGGGGCAGGGATGGGTCGAAGATTTGGGAAGCGAAGGAAAAATGGCTGTTGATATTCATACTGTGGCGTGAACACCACTTCACTCTCCTTGTAGGCTATAATGAAGAAAAAAGATGGGAATTTTACAATAGCTTGAAGTCTGACCAGGACTACTATTAATGTGGCTAAAGAATTTGTAAGCAGACTCTTCCTATTGTTATTTTTTGGAGATCGTGTGAGCTTCGAGGATACCTTAAAGTTAATGCTTTTATTTATTCTAATCATATTCATTTTCTTATGAACAGATTGACTTGTGAAGACACTGGTGTGTGGTGATTACATGTGAAGACAAAGATACCGTATCTAGATAATGAAAATGATTGTGGGGTCTTCGCGCTTGCATTCGTAGAACATCTAGCAGCCTGCATTCCAATTGAATTTACACATTCTGACATACAATACTATCGAAGCAAGATTGTTGTAGACATCTATGGTAAAAGTTGGGAGCTGAACAACAATCATCTCCCAATTGATCCACTGACCCAATAAAGTGTCCAAGAACTCAATTGATCCACTGACTTTCATCTAGGAAATTGTGACACCATTCAAATGTATTGCAGACAGGATGGACTTGCATTTTGAGACAATTGTACTCTTGTTTATTTTGTTTTATTTTTGTTTGTCGAACTTGATGGTTGAATGAAAGAAGATCTCAAATCTAGTGTTACCTTAAAGAGATGATGTGAATGGATTGTATTCAATTTCAATTTTGTCTTTTGTGGCATTGCAGATGTTTTAATGTGTGAATATGAATGAAATGTACGATGTATTTGTCTCAAATCTGTCTACCATTGTAAGCATGTATGGCTAAAATCTTTTATGCAAATGTAATATTAGTTTTAAAGGATATTGGTGAGGCTAGCGTCACTAAATCTGGTTTCTGTACATGTTTTTAGATGATACCAGTGATGTTAGCGTCACTTAAATATGCTTCTATCTAGGCATTTTATGCCTGACGGCAATGACGCTAGCGTCACTGACATTAGGTTCGGTCTTGGTATTATACCTGATACCAGTGATGCTAGCGTCATTAAAAATAGCTTCTGTTGAATTTTAGCCTGATACCAGTGACGCTAGCATCACTGAATCTCTTTTGACTTATAAATTAAATCTCCATATTAAAGATTCGCGAAGTTTGTTGCATCAGTTGTTCACTGTCTGCAGTTTGCAGCTGATTAAAGGAAATTACCTTATGAACAAGAATTTGTAAGCTCTTATTTTAACATGCCATCAAAAGGTTCTTTCTAAGCCTTCATTGAATTTGAGCTGGGGGGTTTCGACAACTCTAGCGGTTGTGGCCTCTCTCGTTGCAATTAGAGCAAGTGAAGACCTTACGCTGCCTATAACGATCCTCAATTCGTAATCTATTCTTCTTTGGTCTCCCGGGCTGTCTAGAGGCAAGCGGAGGTAGAACTCTTTCAGTTGAAGAGTGCTCCCACTGTTTGTTATCTCGAGTAGCGTGAATCACCTCATTATACGTGGATTGAAGCGCAGTTGTTAGATACCAATCTTCACAAAAATCATATGGATTATATTTCCTCACTCTCATTGAAACAATTGCATGTGAACACGAATCTCAAGCACTTCCCATTCGCGACACGTGCAAGTCGGACGATCAATATGAACAATATCAACATAGTTTGCAGACTGCACTTGAAACTCAACTAGACCGGCAACGCACACGTGCAACCTCCGGGCTTCTTCTCCTAGTACTATCTCAGCGTATGGAGTCAAATGACTGTTAATATTGAGGTTTTTAGCATGTCATTTTTGGAAGAACTCCATCAATCTAGCTCTTATCTCCTCCACTTGCTTAACTATAGGTAAAATTCGAGTGTCTTTCAACATGTTGCTGGTGCATTCAGTGGCATTACTTGTCAGCATATCATATCGCCGGCCTCCAACAAAAGCATTTGCCCAATATTGTCGACCAAATCCGTGTATATAATTATATGCATCTTGGCTGACAGCCCTAATGTCTTCTATGAACACCTCATATTCACATGCCCTGGATGCCTTTGTAGCACACCAGAATTTCATCACAACTGCCGGATCTTTGAAGGCTGATTTAATGTTTTCCGCGAGATGGCGACAACAATAACAATGAGTTGCACTTGGAATAATGTTTGCCAATGCAGGAACAAGGCCCTTCTGCCGATCGGAGACGATCGTCAAATTCGTAGGTTCCCCCAATGATAGTGAAAGATTTGTGAGGAACCACTCCCAGCTGTCGCATCTTTCTGCCTCCGCAAACGCAAAGGCTATTGGGAACAGCTTGTGATTTGCATCCAGGGTCACGAACACCATCAAAACTCTTAGGTATTTGCCACGGAGATGTGTTCCATCGACTGCAATCATTGGCCTAAGAGATGATGTGAATGACCGAATGCAAGGGCCAAATGCCCAAAAAAATCACTTGAACCTGTCGTCGTCTGACGTTTCAATATTAATGACAGAATGACAGTACCCGGGTTCATCATTTTCAACTCCTCACAATACAGAGGGAGAAGCTTAAAAGATTCTTCATATGAGCCTCTAACAATTCTCAGTGCAATGTCCTTTGCCATAAGTGCCTTCTTGTAAGAAATTATGACACCAAACTCCATTTGATAGTCAATCATTATTTCCTTTAGCCTAATGTTCCGATTTAACTGTACTTTCTCCAAAATGTACTCTGCAATCAATTCTGATGATGCCTGGCGATGTGCAGTGCCCATCATTGGCTTCGAGCATTTATGGATTGGGTTGTTGGTCCACACCTTGAAGCGTGGTCCACTATCAACCATAGATGTGTGTATGCGCCATGGGCAGCCACATTCCTTGCAACGTGCAATGACTTTGAACTGCTGTGTCTTTAAGTGCTGAAGAGTGAAGTTGTTGTATATTGCAAATTTCGCTAAAGTCCTAAATTCATCACGATTTGGAAATTCGCGCCCTAGCCACATCTCTCGAGATGAATTGTGTTCCAACTCTGTATTAAATTCGTCCGGGACCATGTTATCTTCGAATATAACTTTCCGATTAGGGTAGCTATGTTCTCTGACAATCTACATCGGAGGTATTTTGCCCCTTACACCTGAACAGCCTGCAAGATTGGTTCCTGTGTTCTCAGATTCAATAGTGATAAAATCTCTGTCATCAGGCATGTTCACTTTCTCAACTCCCTCAACGAAAATGCAATAACTTTCTTTCGCCAATTCATCGCTACCAATGTTCTGGCCTACTGAAAAATGAATGTCATTGTCTTCGCATAGATTGACAGTAGGAACTTCATGGCTTTGAACGGAAGATACTTTGTACTTCACATTATGATTGCTCCCCGAATAATCAGCTTGTTTGCCTCATAAAGAACGCATGTTCATCACAAATGACCTTCAAGAACAACACATGGAAAGAATTACATCAGACCTAAATAGAAATATTATTCTACTTATCTAAATTTACTTATCATTTTATGTACCTTATCTGTTCTCTGATGTGTTTGTCAGAACCAATCAGTCTTCTGTTGATGTATAGTAATATCCCATTTGCAATGCCACTTGTAAGTGTTAACATACACTTGATGCCGCTATCATCCTCTATGGCAGTAAATGAAAACACGTGACCATTGTGATGGAGATAACGTAAGCTTAGATTCTCACAAGTTTCTTGCCAATGTGTAGTTTCAAGAGCTATGTTCATCAATTCGGAAAATGTTATGTCGATTTTAATGAACTTCATCTTCTGATTTTCGCCTTCGTATACCGGGTTGTTAGGAATTTTGTGTATTGCAATTTGATGGATGCATATCATTTTAATCATCATTTGATTTCTCACACTTGCATTATTTTAGAAAACATTGAAATCTTATTTTATCCATGCACTGTTTTTAAATATGGTAAAACTCAGTTTTATGCATGAATTGGTTTTAATTGTGGATGCAATTGATTTTGTAAAAGGAATTTCAAAATTCAAGCTTAGCCTAAGTTTTAAAGTTTCAAATGATTTGTGGCTTTTTATGATTCATGATTTTAAAAATACTTAGATTGATTTAAATCATGTTTCAAGCTTGATTTAATGGCCCCAACAAGTCCCACATCAAAAATCTTTGAAAATTGCAAAAGTATGCAAAATGGGAAAAGTGACCCAGGGCCCAGTGTACTCGGTCGACCGGGTACACATCTCGGTCGACCGCGTACACTGCGGGTCGACTGGGCAGAGAGCCGTTGGCTCTCCAACGGTCATTTTTCTGACCGTTTGGATGGGGTCGACCGGGCCTGTCATGGGGTCGACCGGGGACACGCAGAAACTCTGTTTTCTGTGTATAAAAAGGCTTCATTCCCTTTGAAAAAGGTTGAAAACTTTTGAGGAAACTTGGAGCCTTCTTGGAGGTGTTTGAAGAGAAGATAAAGGGGATGAACCAAGGGGATTAAGAAGGTCATTAAGGAAGCTAAAGCTTGGATCATGAAGTTAAATCTCCAAGTAAGCTTTGCTTAATTTAATCATATGTTTCATGCTTGGTTTTAAATCTTTGGTAAATGTTTTTAGCATGATAACTATGATGAAATGAATTCATTACTTCCATTCAATCTTTGATATTAAGTTGTAATGAATTCTTTTCTTTGATTCAAACTTAGTTTAGTTTTAAACTTTGTTAAACATGTTATGTTTGAAACTTTGATTTTTTTATAACATGTTAATTTAACTTGTTTGAATCATCATTGTTGTTTTCAATCTTTTTAAAACCTTTGTTAAATCTTGTTTTTGAAAACAACACTACAAATGCATCACATGTTTAAGCCAAATTAATTTCATACAACTTGTGAGCCTTTATTTTTTAAATCATCAACAAGTTAGTATTTGTTCATGTGATTTGCATTTAAACTTCAATCAATTCTTTCTATGTGCTTTAATCTTTGAATTGCTTTGAGCATATATTCATTGGTCTTTACTTTTTAAACTTGATTGAAGTTGTCACACACACACCTCATTAGCATACATCTTTGCACTCATTAGTGTGTTGTGTGAGTTTAGTTTTCACTTTCAAATTAGCCTATTAAAGAGGCATTGTAACTTTGAGCTTAATTGTAGTCTCTTAGAGTGTTTTGTGAAAACACTTTCTTTGAGAGAAGTCATTTGATTGTAAGGTTATTGCTTAGCCATATAAAAGCATTGTGTAAAGGTTATTGCTTAGCCTATAAAAGCACATTGTAAGGTTATTGCTTAGCCTAGAAAAGCATAGTTGTAGAGGTTATTGCTTAGCCTTTTGAAAAGCATATTAGTGGAAATCCGGTGGGGTGTGAGAGCACAAGCCGGTAGTGGATGTAGGCACGTTGGCCGAACCACTATAAATATTGTGTTGTGGTGCATGCTCTTGTGATGATTGTATGTATTTAGCTTCCGCATTGTGCTTGTTATCATCACTAGTGACTAGTTAGTTTATAGAAAATTAAAATTGGTCATAGTTAGTCACTATTAGTAGCTCACCCTATTCACCCCCCCTCTAGGGTTAGGATCTTGGACTCCCTCAAGGACTTTCAATTGGTATCAGAGCCTCGTGCTCTAATATTAGGATCAAGTGCTTGGAACTCTTGATTAGGTGTAAAAACCTAGAGTCAAAACCCTAGTGTTTGTGCTTACATGAAAATCATAAAAATGGATTCCACTAGTTTAGACTTTGTAGATTCTTCTAGATCCCTTCTTCCATCTATTGGAGATTCAAACATCAAAATTAAAGAATCTCAACTTAAATTGAAAGAAGAAGAAATTAAAGAAAATGAAGATGATATTCAACAAGCTTATGAAGAATTATATGCTATATCCTTGAAGCTTGCCAAGAGTAATAAAAAATTAAGAGAAGAATCTAAAAGACTAAACAAAGAATTAGTCTCTTCTAAAGATGAACTTAGAGAAAAAGAGGAAGCTTTAAATTGTGTAGACTCTAAGTTCATGATCTCTTTGCATAACCTATCTAATATCCAAGATGAACTAAATGAAATCAAAATAGGTTATGACAATCTCAATAAGGAAAAATTCTAAACTAAGAGATCAATTACAAAGGCAAGACAAAGACTTTAACAATCTTGAATCTAAGTCAAGTATCTCTATGGAAAACTTGTCAAATGCTCAAAATAATTTAAACACCTTAGAACTTGGATCTAATGTTGTTAATGAACTTAAAAATGAATTAAATCTTGCCCATGAAGAGCTAAACAACTTTAAGGGAATTGAAATTGAATTAACAAGAGCTAAAAATGAAAATTCAATCCTTAAAGAACAAGTCACTCAACTTGAAACCTACAAACAAAAGTATGAGTGCAAATTTACCCAAAGTGAAGAAAGATTGGAAAAGTTATTTAAATTGGGTAAATCAAAAGGAGATAGGACGGGTCTTGGATTTGATAGGAATACCTCATATGACCCTAAATTCACCAACACTTTTGTGAAAGGTGAGTCCTCATTCTCTAGCACTCACACTTCTTTGCCCATGTCTAAATGTAATTATTGTGGCATTGAAGGACATTTTAGGTTTGAGTGCAAACAAAGAAGAAGCAATGTGTCTAAATCCATATTTGAACCAAAGAAAGGTAAATCAAATTCTATGATGGATAAGACACCAAAAACCAAGGAGAACTCCATGAAGCTTAAACAAGTAAAATCAATTAAGAAGGAGTCTCCTAAAATAGATTCTAAAAAGATTAAACAAGTTAAATCAAGTTTAAAAGAATCTATAAATAAAAAGGTTCTCAACCTACCTCCCTTAACTCAACAAATGAAAGAACTTTTGAAGAAAGTTGCAAAGATAAATTTGAAATTTAAAAGTCAATTAAAGGGAGGAGATAAGAAGAAAAGAAAAATGGTTCAAACCCCAAAGAAGCAAACTCACCAAAAGACTAATCACCAATCTAAGCTAAACTTAGTTAAATCTATATCTCATAGTGATAAGTCTAAGTTAATAATTTATCAAGTTAAATCTCCTAGAGTTGGTGAGAAGTTTAAGTTAGACCTCAAAGTTCATCCATCCCAAGACCTTAGGTGGATTCCCAAAGTTAGACAAATAGACAAACCTTAGGGCCTTGGACCTCATTGACCAACCTAACCTTAATAGTTAAATCTTTTTGTTGGTCATGATTGCATTTGCATTTTATGTTCTTTCTTAGTTACATTTTTTAAAATGCATTTGTTTCTTTATGATCATTTGATTTTGTCTTCATGTACTTCCCTAAGTCACATATCATGGTTTTCAAAATCATTTGATTGTATTTCTCACATGTTAGATTTGCTTTTTATAGTCACATCTTGTTTGCATTTCTACATGTTCAATTGATTATGGGTTCAAAGCCTTCATAGCTAGATCTTTCATAATCGATTGATGTTGCAATATCATTTGTTTGTATGTCTTAGTTAGATTATTTTGAAAAACAAATGACTTAAATCAATTTAATTTTTCCATGAATTTTTAAGTTATACTTTCACATGAAAAATTACTTTGAAAAGATCAACTTGTATGTTTTCCAATTAAGTTATATCTTTTAAAACGCAAGTTGAATGGTTTTTAAATCAAATTGTATGATTCTTGGTAGTGATATTGCTTAGAATACAATTTGATGTTTGATAAGGTGCTTTCTTTATTTTCATATACATTATGCCCATTGTTAGATTTTGTTTATGATTTGAAGATTGCATGAATGGAAATGCTTTAAAACTTTTTGTTGTATTCATCAAAGCATGTTCCATGTTTTCATTTCCTTATGCTTTTGCTTATGTCCTCCTATAATGGAAATGAATGTTGTGATAGACTATTTGCATGTTTTCTCTTTTAGTTACATTCTTTATGCAAATGTTTTATTTGTTCCATGTATGGTTGTGTTCTTTAATTATTTTTTTTGTAACCATACTAGAACCCAAATCCATCCTTTATGCTTTCTAGTCATTTTTGTGAAATGGATGGTTATGATGTTTGATTCATGTGTATTTGTCATACTTATACATGTTTCAACCTCATAGTAGTGTTTGATCATATGAACCTCTTTGAAATTCATTTCTTGAATTACATAGTTATATCTTTTGAATGATGGATTTCTTAGATGTTGTATTCATATGGTTGACACTTTGGAAATTGCATATTCTTATAAGTCATATATTTTCAAAATGCAATTTCTCATGTTCATCACTATGCTCAATAGTTATATCATTAAAGTGATGAATATTCATTTATGTTGCTTGATGGAATCTTGTGTTTGTCACATGCTTGCTCTCAAACATGTTCCATATTCAATTGGTAATCAAATGATATCATTTTCAATTAGTATAACTTCCAATTGATGTTATATATTTGTGATAAACCTTGTGCACATTGGATTAAACTTGATAGTAATATGTCTTTGTTCCATGTCACATTCCATTAGCTTCATAAATGGTCATGTTTGCCACCTCTCTTGCTTATTTGGTTAAATCTCGTGACCACCATGTTTATGTGTTAATAATCTTGGTTGGTTAATGACTGAGGTAGGCATCATGGTTTGAATTTCATTTCACTCATCTTACACTTGATAGTCATATTTTATGATTGAGTGAAATGATTTCAAAATTTACATAGCATATGATTTTCATAGTTATATTATTTGATGCTATGTTTAGTAAACCCCTTATCATCATGGATAGCTCTAACTTGGATTAATCCTTCTAGTTACATTCCTTAAGTCCATTTTAGAGTGATTGAACTAATAAGTCATACTCTTAAATCTCAATTGATATGGTTCCTATTTCAATTGGTATCCATGATAGATTAACCTTTTGACCTTGCTCTTCAACTTTCCTTAAGCTTATAGGTCAATTGGTTTCTCTCCAATTTGGTAATTTGATCATTGAGCCTTATAGTTAATCATTATCAATTGGTATCTAATCCTTCCCTTGAAGTTATCCCTCAATTGGTTAAACCATCTTCTTCTTGCATCTAATAGTTATATTCTTGTCAAAAGTATGACAAAAGAAGATTATGGATTGAGGGGGAGTAAACCTTCTAAGGAAGCATTAGAGATGATCAAATTCACCATTGCTATTCCCTTATAACTTACTCACATGCATAATAGCCTGTTAAGTATTTCATTTTCGATTTCATTTGTTAACAGGTGCTACTAAAGGTATTTTCCTTGTTTCATGTGTGTAGGTACCTTTCTTCAATTGCTACCTTTGCAATTTAATGGCAAAGGGGGAGAAAGGATTAAGGGGGAGAAAATGCTCTAGCTACCCAAAAAGGGAGAAAGATCAAAGGGGGAGAGAGCATTCAATGGCAAAGGGAGAGAAAGACCAAGGAGAGAGAGTGCTTGGTCTAAGGGGGAGAGAAGATAAAAGAAAGAAAGCTTGGAGCTAAGGACAAGAAGAATGAAGATCAAAAGAGCTAAAGCCCAAGCTAAGTGAAGGAGCATCCGAAGATTTCAAAGCCGCGTCAAGCCAAGGAGCTGAAGACTTAGTGTGAGGTTTAGTGTTAAGTTAAGGTTTGCCATCAAATTGCAAAGGGGGAGATTGTTAGGAATTTTGTGTATTGCAATTTGATGGATGCATATCATTTTAATCATCATTTGATTTCTCACACTTGCATTATTTTAGAAAACATTGAAATCTTATTTTATCCATGCACTGTTTTTAAATATGGTAAAACTCAGTTTTATGCATGAATTGGTTTTAATTGTGGATGCAATTGATTTTGTAAAAGGAATTTCAAAATTCAAGCTTAGCCTAAGTTTTAAAGTTTCAAATGATTTGTGGCTTTTTATGATTCATGATTTTAAAAATACTTAGATTGATTTAAATCATGTTTCAAGCTTGATTTAATGGCCCCAACAAGTCCCACATCAAAAATCTTTGAAAATTGCAAAAGTATGCAAAATGGGAAAAGTGACCCAGGGCCCAGTGTACTCGGTCGACCGGGTACACATCTCGGTCGACCGCGTACACTGCGGGTCGACTGGGCAGAGAGCCGTTGGCTCTCCAACGGTCATTTTTCTGACCGTTTGGATGGGGTCGACCGGGCCTGTCATGGGGTCGACCGGGGACACGCAGAAACTCTGTTTTCTGTGTATAAAAAGGCTTCATTCCCTTTGAAAAAGGTTGAAAACTTTTGAGGAAACTTGGAGCCTTCTTGGAGGTGTTTGAAGAGAAGATAAAGGGGATGAACCAAGGGGATTAAGAAGGTCATTAAGGAAGCTAAAGCTTGGATCATGAAGTTAAATCTCCAAGTAAGCTTTGCTTAATTTAATCATATGTTTCATGCTTGGTTTTAAATCTTTGGTAAATGTTTTTTAGCATGATAACTATGATGAAATGAATTCATTACTTCCATTCAATCTTTGATATAAGTTGTAATGAATTCTTTTCTTTGATTCAAACTTAGTTTAGTTTTAAACTTTGTTAAACATGTTATGTTTGAAACTTTGATTTTTTTATAACATGTTAATTTAACTTGTTTGAATCATCATTGTTGTTTTCAATCTTTTTAAAACCTTTGTTAAATCTTGTTTTTGAAAACAACACTACAAATGCATCACATGTTTAAGCCAAATTAATTTCATACAACTTGTGAGCCTTTATTTTTTAAATCATCAACAAGTTAGTATTTGTTCATGTGATTTGCATTTAAACTTCAATCAATTCTTTCTATGTGCTTTAATCTTTGAATTGCTTTGAGCATATATTCATTGGTCTTTACTTTTTAAACTTGATTGAAGTTGTCACACACACACCTCATTAGCATACATCTTTGCACTCATTAGTGTGTTGTGTGAGTTTAGTTTTCACTTTCAAATTAGCCTATTAAAGAGGCATTGTAACTTTGAGCTTAATTGTAGTCTCTTAGAGTGTTTTGTGAAAACACTTTCTTTGAGAGAAGTCATTTGATTGTAAGGTTATTGCTTAGCCATATAAAAGCATTGTGTAAAGGTTATTGCTTAGCCTATAAAAGCACATTGTAAGGTTATTGCTTAGCCTAGAAAAGCATAGTTGTAGAGGTTATTGCTTAGCCTTTTGAAAAGCATATTAGTGGAAATCCGGTGGGGTGTGAGAGCACAAGCGGTAGTGGATGTAGGCACGTTGGCCGAACCACTATAAATATTGTGTTGTGGTGCATGCTCTTGTGATGATTGTATGTATTTAGCTTCCGCATTGTGCTTGTTATCATCACTAGTGACTAGTTAGTTTATAGAAAATTAAAATTGGTCATAGTTAGTCACTATTAGTAGCTCACCCTATTCACCCCCCCTCTAGGGTTAGGATCTTGGACTCCCTCAAGGACTTTCACGGGTGAATCATGTCATATTTAAATTCCCCGTCGTAGTGGAAAATTACAGTCAACACACCACCCGACATCCTAATTCAAAAAAGAAAACAATTATTTAGGCATAATTAAGCAAAGAAGTGTGTGATTGCAAAGGGAAGCAAAGAACTGTGTGATTGCAAGGGGCCAAAGACATAACACAGTGAAAAAAAATGATGTACACACAGAAAACTCAAACAAAAACTAGGGGAAAGAGCCGAAGATGTTAATCTATGGCCTAAAACACCCAACACTCAGAAATTTAAAAAAGTGCATAGGGTTACAAACAATATAAAAAACATATAACAATTGATGGACCGCGCTTCTGCCTGGTTCTACCGAGGTCGGCGGACGTGGGAGTCCGTTGGGTCCGACCCTTTCGTAACCGGGGGGCAAAGGCGTGCATCAATATTTTTTTGTGTGGGTGTGCCAGATTTTCTATTTTACTTGGAATTGCAAGTGGTGATCCGGAGATCACCCTTCGCAAGTAAAAAGGAAATCAACTTCTTTCAAGTTTTCCATTGCACATATATTTAAGAAAAGAGACATTTTCTTGATTTGCCGTGAAAGGCGATTTTTTTGGCATTTATAGCCGATTTTGGCGTTTATAGCCGATTTTGGCATTTATAGCTGATTTACAATTCTTATCAATAATGAAAGACAAGAGTTGTGATTTTTGTCTCTTTAAAAAAAATACAAACTACATTGAAAAGCAACAAAAGGAGGATCTAACTTCTCAGGAGATTGTGGGGGACCCGTTCAGATTGACGGTCGCAAGCCATATGTGGACTTCGCCATCATCCATGCAGATGAGAACAAAGGATGCTATTGATTCGCTTGGCTTGGCTATAACCTCAAGTTTTTAGAGGACAAAGACCAAAAGGAGGTCCTATGTCCAATAAAAAGCTAAGTAGATGGGAGGAAAAGCCATGTCTAAGCCATTGGAGGCAGAAGGAGAAGGCAAGGACCTTGGGGGGGTACCCCCCAAGGGACTTTTGTCACCTTGTAGCGGTGGTCGATGTAGAACTTCCGCAGAGTTTTCTCTCTTAGATTTCTAAGGATTTTCTACAGTCTCTTGTGCTGTTGTCTGTGCTTTCTATCTTTTTCGTGTTCTTTTCTTCTTGGAGAGCTCTCCAATTTATAGGCTTTTTGGTAGCCATTTAGGAGGGTTTATGAGCCTTAATTGTCATAAAGCTACATAAAAGGAGGAGCTATAAGATTGAATTCTTTATTTTGTAACTCCTTTTTCTTGGATTCTAATTGGCCGGAGGAAATTAAGGGTATTTAATCGCCTTTAATCGCCATGATGGGAGGAGTTTCATGGGTTAAATGCCATGAATCTCTTGACTTGTAACTCCCGGATGCTTGCTTCTGATTGGTCCGTCCAAAGAAATGGATTAATGACTGTAATAAAGCTAGTCAATTAATCGCATTAAGTGGTCGCCGAGCAGTTGAAGAGTCACGGGCCGTGCCGCGTCTTTTGGGATTCTTCTGGTGATGATCATCGATGGATCTTCATGTAGATCGACATCGGATGACCATGTAACTTCAGGTGTTGGTTGCCAACAGTGGGTCGGTGCCATCTGTCCTGTCGATTTCTCGATCGGTCGGGTAGAAAGCACACTTTTTTTGGTTGACCAGTTGGCGATCAATGTTGATTTCGATACTCTTGATGATTAACCCGTGTTTTTTACGGATGTCAGAGGATTTGGTGTCTCAAAAGTATGAATATTGGAAAATACCAGAGGTCGGATGCTTCGAATCACGAAAAAAGGGTGAAAAATGGGGTTTCCGGGGCCCACCGGTCGATCCCGGGCCCCAAGGTCGCCGGCGACCATGGGCCAGGGTCGCTGGGGCCGGCGACCCAGGGGGGGGGGGGGTTTTCCCCATTTTGTCCCGTTTTGTGTCCGTTTTTGCTGTTTTTTTATTCTTTTTTCTCCTGTATTTTTCCTCGACATTTTTGATCATTTATTGGCCTGATTTCCCTGTAGAAAACCTGATGAGAATCCTTGCATTTTATTTTGCAAAGTTTCTAATTTTCTGAGAAAGCCGAAGACTTTGTTGCGCAGAGCTGCCGATTTTCCGTCAGTAGCTGAAACTGGGTCAAACGTTTCGGAATGACCTGAAATTTGGGGTGAAGCCTGCTGAGCAATAAATAAGACCAACCATAGGCTTTTGTTTGAGTTTTGAATCCGTTTGGGGTCCTATCACCAGTAGACTTGCTTTTGTCGCGATGAAGATGTAGCGGTTTGATGTGCGGTCAACCGATGTCCGATTGACTTGAAATTTGACAGGGAAACTATTGGAGTCATTTTAAGATGATCTATAGGCTCCGTCTTGGAAACCATGGTCCCGGGGAGCTTCGCCACAGAGAGGCCTGATTTGGCTTCCGAGCGTCAAAGTATGGTCAAATGTTGTCGAAATGACCTGAAATTTGACGTGTAGCCCTTTGTAAGCATTTTGAAGCCGTCCATGTGCTCTATCTGATGAGTGATGGCCTCGGTGGTTCTCGCCGCCGAGAGGCTTGATTTAGCTGTTCGAGGGTTGATGTAGGGTCAAACGTGGTCGGTTTGACTCGGTACTTGACGTGGAGCCCTTTGGATGTATTTTGAGACCATCCATCGGCTTTGATCGAAGATTTGGTGTCTCCGATGTTTTCACCACCGGGAGCTCCTTTTCAGCTGCCGGAGAAGCGAAGTTACGCCAAATGATTTTGAAATGGCCCGAAACTTCTTGTGTACTCCTCTTTTGGATGTCTTGAAGGATCTTGCAGTTTTTGTTTGATTCTGACAAGATTTGATTTTTTGGAAGTAGAATTGTCTATTTATGGCAGGTTGCGACTTCATATAGCTCTTTGGATCTTGAAGAGGCAAAGTGACATTTTTGGTGTCAACAAATGCCCCCTCGAGGTACAGCGACGAGTTGCTTAACTTTTGTAGTCGATGTGCCTCGAAGAGATTTTTGAAGGAGAGCCTATGACTGGACCAAGAGTCTTTGAGCAGTCTTTCATTTTTGGTATTTGTAACCTTTTGAGCTTCCAAGGGAATTTTATGGTAGTGAAAGGGATCACGTAGCGTCTCGAGGCAAAGTTTTGAAGATGACATCAGGGATGTGGATTTGGGTTTTGACCTTGTGACCTAACAGGCTGTATGTGGCAGGTTAGGGGGTCGGGTTTGGTTTTGACCGTGTGACCCAACAAGCTGTATGTGGAATGTTGGGGGATCAATTTTGGTTTTGATCTTGTGACCTAACAGGCTGTATGTGGCAAGTTAGGGGATCAGGTTTTGGTTTTTGGTTTTGGTCTTGTGACCTAACAAGCTGTATGTGGCAAGTTAGGGGACCAGGATTTGGTTTGGATTTTTGTGGAATGTCAATTTCAAGATTTTGGCTCAATTTGGTAGATGAGGCTGGATGTTGATTTTTAGAAGCTCATGGGGCTTGGAATTCTCTTTTGTATGGTCCAATCAACTCAAAAGAGGCATGGAACCATTTTTATATGCTCTTGGTAAGAGGGATTTCTCTTGGACTAAAAACCCAAATATTTTTTTCTTTTTTGGTGCCTAGGTGGTCAAACCTGGCTCATATGGGCTAACCCATGGGACCTTAAGCTTTTGAAATGGCTTAGATTTCATATGGTGTCATTTTTGTAAAGAATATCCAAAAATATCTCCTTTAGATAGAGAATATCTAAGAATATCTTTACTTGGAGAGAATCTCTCATGTTCCCTTTATTTTGGGATAGGATATCTCAAGATATCTTTCTTTTGGGAAAGAATCCTTCATTGATCCTATCTTTTGGGAGAAAATCTCTCATTGATTTCTTTTTGGGAGAGAATCCCTCAAGATATCTTTCTTTTGGGAAAGAATCTTTCTAATCTCTTTCTTTTGGTAAGGTTACTAATTAGTAACACTTACCTCTTTCTTCTTTCCTTCTTTGGTTTGCTTTCTTCTATAAAAGCAAGGAGGAGGTTGGATCTCGTGCTCTTATTACTTTCTTTTGCAACAATCCTAAGAGGGCTTCAAGACCAAGAGTTCTTCTTCTTCAAGATCTTCAAGATTTTTCTTCTTCTTCTCCATCAATGGCTTCAAGTAAGTTCCCTTTTTCAAGAAAACCCCATTGCAGAAAAAAAAAGGTTCTTTCTTTTTTTTGTTTCTTTCTTTTCTTTTCTTCTTTTTTTTTCTTTTCCACCTGTTTGCTTACTTTTTTTTCACACGTTTTTTTTTTTTTTTGCTTTCTTTTTCTTTTCTTTTTTTTTGCATGTTTTTTTTTGTGGGCCGTACGGACAGATCCGTATGGATCTGGCCGTACGGCCACGTGGCCTGTGGGCCTGTCCCCTCTTCTTTTTTTTTTTTTTCTTTCACCTTTTTTTTGAGAAAGTTTTCTATATTTTTTTGTTCTTTTCTTTCTTTCTCCCCCCTTTTTCTTTGAGAAAGTTTCTTTCTTTCTTTTTTTTTTTTTTGCTCATCATGATAATGCATTTTTTTTTCAAACCAAGATGTTCATGCATGTATATTTTTTTTGTAAATTGAATTGTAGCATGATGTGATGGCATACCTGAAAGTTTTCGCAAATTTGGGAATTTAGAGCTCACAGCGATGTTGAGCCCTTCCTGATTTTATGGAGACTTTGAGGTTTCGAAAGTTTGGAGTTTCGGAGCTCGCAGCAATGCTGAGCCCATCTTCAAGCTTTCTATTTCTTTCGGGATAGTTCATTTTCTTCGGAATTGCCCCGTCATCATGTCAAAATTTCGCCAGAGTTTTTTTTAGCGAGATTCTGTCATTTTGATGTTTGATCTTTTTCTTTTCCATCCTTTGCAGGTGGTTCCTCTAGAACGAACAAGGGTAAAGAGCCTGCTACAAGCGTACCTCGTCGATCTGCTAGATCTTCTAATCCGGCCGTTCAGCAGGCCTTTGAGAAGGTCCAGTATGTTGAGAGAAATCTGGAAGAATGCGACTCCCTCAATAGAGATGAGATAAGGCAGCGACTGATCACTCTCAAGGGAGAGGAATTCTATAAGATCATGGTAAGCAGTCGTCCATGGGTGATGGGAGATTAGAGTGTTTTACCCAAGCCTACCTTCTTCTTTGGTGATGCCGTCCCGGATGACATGACATACTAGAGGAGATGTTTTCAGTTTTCTTTCACAGCAGATGGTGAGAAGAAGACTGTTGCAACCCGGTCGACGTTTGATCGCACCGTCTCGATCATGAGCCTTGCCCCCACGTGCTCTAAGAGGGAAGATCCTCCAAGCTGGGTGAGAAGGACAAATGTAATCAAGACCGGGGTTTTTGTTGGCGGTTCTCCTGGATATACGAAGAGGTCGCCTGTTGACATGGACCTGTTGATGCCATCCAGCGACTACCAGGGTTCTGATTATCCGACAGTCGATTTGAGACCGGTGGGCCTTGGTATTTTCAATGGTGACGGCAGCAATTGGATAAAGCCTTTTCGACTTCGTGGCCAGTTTCAATGCTGACTCCGAGTGGAAGTCGTGGACTGATCGCGTCCTGCTGATTGGTGGCGCCGTTTTGAAGGAAGCCTGGATTTTTGATGCGGTCCGTGCCTTTAGGGAGACCGTGATCTTTTTCGACGAGGCCTTCATGGCTATGCTGGAATCATTCCTCTTACAAACCAATACCTTCGTTGTGACGAATGGTGAGATTGGTTTCTCTTTGAAGGAGCTGAGCGCCATTACTGGATTGTCCATCCTTGGCAAACTCTATGAGGAGTTTATGCCAATTGACAGCGTCCTTGAGGGGCAGTCTGAGGAGTTCAGGCTTCTGTACTTTCAGCTCGTCGCCTTCTATGATTTTTTGAAGGAGAAGGAGGGTTTGAAAGTTAGATCCAGCAGTTGGAAGAGTTCTAGCTCTTCGTTCCCCAACTTTTTTGATAGCAGGGAGTCTTCTGATAGTGTGACCCAGGAAGCCAGGGCTCAGGATCCAAGTTCGAAGAAGATCTTGGCCATGCAAGAAGAGTTGAGAGATTTCTGTTCGAGTACGAACGCCATATGTCCTGACATTGCACTGCGGAGAGATCTCGCTGTTTACCTCACTTATTGGCTTGGTGAGGCTATTTTTGCTGGAGGAGATGGAACGCACATCAGGCCGCATTGTATTTTTCCGGCTTGTCAGATGGCGTTTGGAGAGCTGCTTGCTTTGGTGCCAGCTCTTTACTCCTACCTGTGTACCAAACTGCAGGCTGCTGCTTTTTTGGTTCGGCTTGGGCTCCCTATGAATAAGGTATTTTCAGCCCACATCTTTTATTCATGGTACGTGTACCACTGTCCTGGCTTCCACCGGCTGGGTGCCGCACAGGATGATGATCCTCTGATGATTCGACTGGCTAAGGGTAAAGCCGTGTCCGAATCACTTTTGTTTGCCCGCATGAGGATCCGACGGTTCAGGGACGTCGAGATGGGGCAGTCTTCAGTGAAGCTTTCTCCGGAGTTGTGGAAGAAGGCTTTTGATTTTGGTACCTCCCGAGACTCTACCAGGGCGGGGTCGGGAAGGCATTACTCCTTGACGAATGCAGAAAAGGAGTGGCTTTTCAGCATATGTGTCGGCACGATGGTGTACCGCAGACATCTTTTCGTCGACATCCAGCCGTATGTACCCTCTCGCTTTGCTTTGTAGTTGGGTTTTTCTCAAGGCGTTGTTGGAGCGCCTTCAAGCATGGTGAAGCGCTTTGGAGGTTTACAGGATAGGAGAAATGCATGGGCTTTCTATAGTGCTGAAGACACTACAACCATGATCTCTTATCCTGTGTTGTTGACTTCCCGGACTGCCGGCATTGCGAAGTGGTTCGCGGAGAGCTTTTCGGCATATCGGGGGCTTTCCAAGAAGGAGCTTGATGTGAAGCTGGCATCTGGAAAGGGCCTTGGAAAGTCGGATGGCATCCGGCGAGAGGAAGTTTGGGCCTTCCTTTCTGGAGAGAAGCACAAGATAGGCTTTCTCGGTGACCATGGCGTCATTGGTTCTGAAGCTGTTCGAGAAATACCTGATGAGGCTTTAGAGCAGCTAGAACAGGAGGAAGCTGAACTTGGTGCTTGGATGCAAGCAGCGCAAAGGCAAGCTTCCGTGGAGTCTACTGGCAAGAGTAGACCATCCAGTGAGGAGTTAAGTGGGAAACCTGACTCTGACAACGGGGCAGGTTCCTCTAAAAAGCGAGCCCGCAGGAGTAAGAGGAGGAGGAATCATCATCGCAGCAAGGGGCAGCATGAGGACTCTCCTAACTTGGAAGTTCCTCTTACTATCAATGAGGATGTGCCAGTGGATACTGACAAGCCTCTAGAGAAGAAGAGACCGTCGGTGAAGGTATGATTCTCCCTTTTTCTCTTTCCATTCTTTTCATGGGATTTTTCCATGTTCTGATTTGCTTCTTGTTTCTGCTTTCCTTTTTTTTTAAGCAGAGGAAGACTTGGTGATGCCTGAGGCTCCAACCGATGAGGTGACGGATCCTGTCGGGGCACCTGAAGAAGAACCGAGGGACTCTGGAGTGAATCCAGAATCTCCAATTGGTATGACTTCTTTTGCTTTCTTTTTTTTGTGTCTGTGACTTGGTTTGCTAACATTTTTCTCGCCAGTTGACTTGCCATAGGATTCTAATGACTTTGAACCATCGATGGACGCAAATGTTGATGATGCTTCCGATGAGTTCATGGAGGAAGAGAGTCTTCCGCCAGTCGTCGAAGAAGGTATTTTGTAGTAATAACCCTGATAATGATTTTCAAACAGGATTATATTCATACCTTTTTGTATTTCTTTGGCAGGTTTTGAGGTGACAGAGGAGAGTCCGTCACTTCCTTCAGAACCAGAGCAAGGGATGCCAGAGGTCGATCCAGAGGTAGAGACTCCTGGGACCAAGTCTGACACTGTTGAGGAGATACCTCGTGCTGAGATTCCTTCCCGAGCAGAAGCAACTTCAACTGGAAAGAGTTCTTTTGTTACTCTTCCAGCGGGTGATGACATGAGTAGCCGACCAATGGAGTTGGGCGAATCTTTAGCTGGGCCATCTCTTCTTTTTGCGAAGAAGGTGGTGGCGCGGGTTCTGAGCTCTTGGATTGAGACTCTGCTTTCTGGGCACTTAGATGCCGGATTTGGGATGATCCAGCATGTGCGTGAGATTCTCGGTGATGCCGAAGAGGCTGGTCTGGATGTCACAAGTGCCAGGTCGATCGTTGATAGGATCATTGAGCTGGGTGACAGGTGGTTTGAGACCATGGGTTTTCCTGACGACCAGTTCTTCAAGGAGATGTTCCTGGACCCTACAGATAAGGCTCAGTCTAACCTGGATGAGGCTACACAAAGCAGGAAGCAGATAGTCTGAGAGAAGAACTTAGAAGAGCTAGTCATCATTGGGCTGACACATGACGTTAACATCCTTGATAGGGAGGTCGATGAGGCCAGGAAACGTCTTGAGCATCTGTAGGCACAAGTCGCTGCCAAGTGGACTGCAATAATAGAGGCTCGTGACAGGGAGAGTGCTCTGATTCGCCGGGTTGCAGATGCCAATCGAGTTCTTGAGAGGAAATCTCAAGAATGCAAATGATGGCAAACTTGCTCGGGATAAGCTTCCTGGTGCGAAAGAAGAGTTACAGCCCACCCTAGCATCTCATGGCAGGTTCCTGAAGAAGCGTGCCTTGGAATCCCTGATGGCTGAGGCCAAAAGTTTACTTGAGGAGCTGAACTCTTGGCTGGAGACCATTTTTGATTGAGCTCCTTTTTTTTGTAACAGAAACTATCCTTCTTTTTTTTTTGGTACCACTTGTATTTTTTTGGTACTTTTCTCTCTTTTTTTTGTAGTGCTTGTGAACACTATATTATTTTTTTTTGGTACCACATGTATTTTTTTGGTACTCCCTTTTTTTTGTTTTCCCTACGCTCACTTAAATCTTTTTGTGATGAAAGTAATTGCTAAATGGGATGCCTCTTTTTTTTTCCCTACGCTTACTTAAATCTTTTTGTGATAAAAGTAATTGCTAAATGAGATTTGATCAAAAGTTTATCATTTTGTGAAAATCTTTTGTCAAATGATTGTTTTGGCATGGGAGCCAGATTTTGTTTGTGGCATGGAAGCTGATTTTGTGGCATGAGAGCCAGCTTTTTTGTTTTGTAGCATTAATAGCCGATTTGTGGCATTGATAGCCGGTTTTGGTGGCATTTATATCTGGGTTTGAGGCATTGATAGCCGGGTTTTTTGAAAGCCAATTTTTTTTTTGTGGCATTGATAGTCGGTTTTGTTTTGTGGCATTGATAGCCGGTTTTGTTGGCATTTATAGCCGGTTTGGTTTTCAAAAATGTAAGTATCAACTAAAAGTCGCCTCCCTGCTGAATGTTCTTGCAAGTATCGATGGAATGTAGCATCCTTGCTCATTCGGTTGCGAGTATCGATGGAATGTCGCATCCTCGTGGATTTGGGTGCAAGTATCGATGGAATGTCGCATCCTTGCTTTTCAAAAATTTTGGTTTTGCGGGTACTGACTTGATGTCGTTTCCCCACGATTTTTGAAATTTGCGGTTTTCTTGAACCTTTGGGTTATGGATATCAACTGAAATGTTGCGTCTCCATGGTTTTTTAGGTTTTTTTCGAACCTTTGAAATTTGGGTTGTGGATATCAACTGAAATGTTGCGTCTCCATGGTTTTTAGGTTTTTTCGAACCTTTGAAATTTGGGTTGTGGATATCAACTGAAATGTTGCATCTCCACGGTTTTGGATTTTGCAAGTATCGACGAAATGTCGCTTCCTTGCGATTTTGGAAGTGTCGAACGTGGTTCGCATGCTTCTGATTTGTGCGAGTATCGACTAAACGTCGCTTCCCCGCGGCTTTTTGAAAAACCATTTTTTTTTTTTGTTTAAAGACACGAGGGTCAAGTTTTGACCTAAAACCATTTTGGCGGTAAAAGGCAAGGTGGACTAGGGTGGAAATCCCTGAATCCGGATTTTGTATCAAACCATGAATTTTGGGTTCAAGGGTTGAAGATTTTGGTCAAGTTAGGGAAAGGTTCCTAAACTTGGGTTTTTTGAACAATGAAACGATGAAAGTAAGCATTGTTTAAATTTCTAGAAATTTCAACATTTGATATGAAAATTCTAAAAAAAAGGTGGGTTTAGCGAGCGTGTACCTGGAAACCGGTTTTGGCCATACAGGCATTGCTCTTACCCAGTTGGGGAAGTCTTCAAGGGTAGTACCGCTTTAAGAACTTGCTGTTGATGGGCAGCATATATCTGTCACCTTCCATGTTTAGGAGTGCGTATGCGCCGTTGGAGAAAACCTTGTTGATGACGTAGGGTCCCTCCCATTTTGGCTCAAATTTGCCTTTGGACTTGTGAGCGAAGACCATTGGTCTTTTTACCGCAAGAACCAAGTTACCCTTTTTGTAGGCGCGTTGCTTGACCTTTTTGTCGAAAGATCCTACCATGCGTGCTTGGTAAAGTTCAATGCTTTGTTGAGCTTTGAACCGTCTGTCATCGAGATTGTCTAGCTCATGGAGTCGCAATTTGACATTGCTTTCTTGAGTCATGTCATTTTGCAAGGATACCCTCAAGGAAGGAATTTGTACTTCCAAAGGCACGACAGCTTCACATCCATAGACCAAGGAGAATGGTGTGCTATGGGTTGGTCCTCGAACGGTGGTTCGATAAGCCCACAAAGCTTTTGACATTTTGTCGCTCCAGTATCTTTTGTGACTAGAGACCATTTTTTTGAGGATTTTGCAGAGTGTCTTGTTGAAAGCTTCTGCTAATCCATTTGCTGCCGGATTGTATGGAGTCGAAGGACAGCTTTGGATTTTGTATTTGTCGCAGAACCTGTAGAATCGATGATCCTGGAATTATGGTCCGTTATCATGGACGAATCTTTTGGGTATGCCGAAACGACAAATGATGTTGGTGCATAGGAATTAAAGGACTGATGAGGTCTTTATTTCGTTGAGCGCAAATGCTTCTGACCACTTGGAGAAATAATCTGTAGCGGCGAAGATGAAGCGATGACCTTTGCTCGAAGGGGGAGAAATAGGACCTATGATGTCCATACCCCAGGCTTCGAAAGGCCATGAAATCGCTGTAGGATGCAGCCATTCTGGAGGCATGTGAATGTAATCTCCATGAACTTGGCATTGTTGGCAGCGCTTATTAGCAAATTGCATTGCGTCAGCTACCATGGTAGGCCAGTAATATCCTAACCTTTTTATCTGATCATAGAGCTTGGGACCAGCCTGATGAGCTCTGCAAAGACCAGCATGAACTTCTTTGAGTGTTTCCTCAGCCTCTTGTTCTGACAAGCGGCATAGAAGTACTCCGTTGAAGGATTTTCTGTAAAAGACTTTTGAAGGAATATCCAAATGAAAGCTTGAGGTTCGCCTTTGGATGCTTACCCGTTCTTTTGGATCTTCAGGTAGGGTTCCGAACATAATGTAATCGATGAACGGATCCCTCCAACCGCCAGAGTGTAAGTGCTCTCATCAGACGATGCTTCGAAAGAGCTATAATCCCAAATTATCACATTACAGGAAGCTCTGACGGGAGACATTGCCTGATCGGAGTCAGACTCATCCTCGGATGTAAGAGGATCATCTATCCAGTAATTTTCTCCCTTTTCAGGAGTTAAGGGAGGATGTACCTGATGGTCTTTAAGGACTTCAGGCTCTGGATTGCGAGGAGGCTCGTTGACGCGGTCTTGCTCTTGTTCTAGAGTGACACGCTGCAAGATCCTTGCATATTCTTCAAGATCAGGCATGGGAGCCAAATCTTCTTCTTCATCAACTCTTTGTGGCTCAACATGGTTGATTTCCACTGGAGCAATGAGAGGTGCTGGGTCAGCAACATTTTCTTATACAGCCTCCTGGTCTTCTTCATCATCAGACCAGGATCCTTGTGGCTGTAGGGGGTTATACTAGATTACTGGCATAAGATGATTCTCAGGAACCCATTTTTCATCGAAGAGATATTCTCTTGTTTCAAGGGACTCCTCCCACTCGTCTGTGTAGTTGGATTCGAATCCATCATCGGTGTCACTGGACTCGTATCCACCAATGGAGAATCCAACTACCAAATTGCAAGAGTATGATGCCTCCTGCATGGCTTCTTTGAATTGAGGTGGCATGAAATCACTAAGAGTGAATTTTCTTACCCCCTTTGAAGTCTCTGGAAGGGATGTTTTTGTTGCCTCCAGTGAAGTGGTAGAGGAAGCCTCTGCCTTTTCTTTGACTTCTTGTTTTGGCTGGGTCTTCTCTTGCCGTTTGAGCTTAAGGAGATATTTCCTAGCCTGCCTTCGCTGTTGAGCTGTAGGCTTTGTTTTCATGACCTCCCAATTTTTATCTTCCAAGAGATCGGGATGTACCCATATGGGTTGTCCGTCTGGTGTCGGGTAAGGAACCAGTTCCTCGGACACTTGGATTGAGTTTATCACCTTGAAGGAAGTAGTGATCTTCTTTTTCAGTGATTTTGATGTTTGTCCACATGTCACCATGTTGATGGAGGCAGACCCATAGTTTTTGTCAAAGGTGATGACTCCGTTTTTCCACATCTCATTTATTTTCTCCCTCACAACGAAGCATTGATTGAGAGGATGTGAGATCATCTGGTGGTATGGACAGTACCGAGGATCGTTGGTTTTGCCAACATCACCCAGTCTTTTTGGCTCAGGCAAGGTGAGCTTGCCATTTGCCATAAGAGCCCCGAAGATTTCATCAACATCTTCATCAAACGGGTATTTCTTCTCTACTCGTTCTTTGAAGGCATCTGAGAGTTCAGGTCTCTTACCAGCAGCTTTGTTTTCATCTTTCTTTGGTGGCTGAGGAGCTGACTTGGTCTGCACATTGAGGACCTCTTTTTTCTTTGGTTTTGAGGTTGCAATGGCGGTTGGCTCTTTTCTTGATGATTTCTGACTGTTGAGGTCTTTAATCACCGTTTCAGCTTCCATGGAAGCTTCTAGGAGTTCTCTCAGGTTTTTTGATTTGTTGCCGATGATCATGGAGCGGATTCTGGCTCTTATGTTGTTTCGGCAGTTGTCGACTAGCGACGCTTGTGGCAATACATCAAAGCATTTGTATGCCATTGCTTTCCACTTATGAATGAAGTCATACGTTGACTCATTCTCCCCCTGTTTTAGGCTGCACAGCTGAGCCATAGTAGCGGGCTGATCCTCACCTTTGAAGCGAGTCATGAAGCGTGTCTCTAGCATGGCCCGGTTTTGGATCGAGTCCTCCGGCAGAGTGGAGTACCAATCGAAGGCCGTAACTTTTAGGGTACTTGCAAAGAGGCGGATCTTGAGTGCATCTTGATCCGCGATAGCTCCCATCAGGATCTTGAAGTGGATGACGTGCTGTCTGGCTGATCCTTTCCCCGTATATGTTTGGAGAGTAGGATGCTTGAATTTGGTGGGGAACGGGACCGATTCCATCCATAAGGGATATGGTGGCTTGATCCCATGCTCCCTGAGTATATCCTCTTCTTTTGCTTTGGCGAGGATACTGTCTACGTCCTTTTTGGTAAGGGCGCGTGACTCATTTTCTTCTCCATTTACCTCATCGTCTTGATGATTCGGAGGAGGTTCATTGTTCGCCTGATTTTGAAAGGCGAGGAGAATGTTTTCCATCAGAGTTTCAATCCTCTGCTGGTCTTGTTCCAACTGCTGGATGCGGGTGATCACATCATCTTGAGGTGGATTGTGGGGTGGTGGCTCAGAATTTGTAGCCATGACGTTCATCCTTCGTGATTCGAACGAAAAAACTGTCCTGGTGACTGAGCTGGGGCTCATTCTTTTTGAAGAAGAGCTTGAGGAAGGATCACTCTGCCGTCTTTTGCTTGAAGGAGCAGGGGATTCTTCTGAATGTCTTCTTGTCCTGGAGACACTCCGGGTCATCGGACGTCGGACATGGATTTTTGTTGCTGACTTTTGGCGCCTTCTGGTTTTTCCAACCATATGGACGGCAGCAACTTAGTTGGGTCTATCTTTTTCGACCCATTTGGGAGAGACTTGAAGTGTAGGAGGCTGGGTCCTTTGCTTCTCTAGTCTCTTTTGCCGATACGACGCGCGGCGGCGTATACGACGAGCAACTTGAGCTTCGGTCAGCTCTAGCTGGGCTTTGACGATGAAGGATGTGCTCCCTCGGGCGCAGCAGCCGAGCCTGTCTTCTTTATAGGTGGGCAAAGACAGGATGCGAACCCTGTCCTTCGCCTGTTGCAGCGAAGCTTTGAATTTTTGGAGTTCGGCCCTTGTAGAGATGAAGGGTCGAACTGTAGGTTTGTAGGCCTTAGTAGGTGCTTGCAGAGGCCTTGTGATGCATGACTTGATTTTGGGCTTGTAGGAACAAGCCGGCTCATGCTGGGTTGACTTGAGAGTCAGGTTGGAGATGGGTCTCTCCTCTTTCATGTAAGCAAGAGGGTAGAACTGGTTCTCCTTGAGTGGGGCCAGGAATGCTAGCTTCGTGGATGTTTGGGACCTTCTCTGTTTTGGTGAAGGTCTTGGGGACCAAGTCTTGGGATAGACCTGGTCGTTTGCTGGTCGAGGCTTCGTGGGGCTGCCACGGGCTTCAGGCCTTCTGGTGCTCGCCTTCGGTGTCACGGTAGTGACACGTTGAGAGGCGAGTTTCTGCTTCTTGGAAGGAGCAGTTTGCTCCTCGGGAAGTGGGAATGGTCCCAGCGACCCAAAGACAATAGTCCGGGGAGTCGAGGTCGACCCGGAGCTCAGAGAGTTGCCGAGGGAGTTGACGCTTTGGCAGCTGATGGGGCTGATGGGCCGCGCTCCTGCCTGGGTCCTACCGAGGTCGGCGGACGTGTGAGTCCGTTGGGTCCGACCCTTTCGTAACCGGGGGGCAAGGGCATGCATCAACATTTCTTTGTGTGGGTGTGCCAGATTTTCTGTTTTACTTGGAATTGCAAGTGATGATCTGAAGATCAACCTTCGCAAGTAAAAAGGAAATCAACTTCTTTCAAGTTTTCCATTGCACATATATTTAAGAAAAGAGACATTTTTCTTGATTTGTCGTGAAAGGCGATTTTTTTGGCGTTTATAGCCGATTTTTGGCGTTTATAGCCGATTTTGGCGTTTATAGCCGTTTTACAATCCTTATCAGTAATGAAAGACGAGTTGTGATTTTTGTCTCTTTTTAGAAAATACAAACTACAATGAAAAACAAGAAAAGGAGGATCTAACTTCTCATGAGATTGTGGGGGACCCGTTCAGATTGACGGTCGCAAGCCATATGTGGGCTTCGCCATCATCCATGCAGATGAGAACAGAGGATGCTATTGATTCGCTTGGCTTGGCTATAACCTCGGGTTTTTAGAGGACAAAGACCAAAAGGAGGTCCTATGTCCAATAAAAAGCCGAGTAGACAGGCTGAAAAGCCACATCTAAGCCATTGGAGGCCGAAGGAGAAGGCAAGGACCTTGGGGGGGTACCCCCAAGGGACTTTTGTCACCTTGTAGCGGTGATCGGTATAGGATTTCCGCAGAGTTTTCTCTCTTTTCCTTCTCTGAATTTCTGTGCTTTGTCTGTGTCTCTGTGTTTCTTCCGATCTCTGTGATTTTTCTGATCTCTTTCTTCTTGGTGAGCTCTCCTATTTATAGGCTTTTAGGTAGCCATTTAGGAGGGTTTATGAGCTTTGATTGTCATAAAGCTACATAAAAGGAGGAGTTACAGAATTGAATTCTTTATTTTGTAACTCCTTTTTCTTGGCTTCTGATTGGCCGGAGGAGATTGAGGGCATTTAATCGCCTTAATCGATGGGAGGAGTTTCATGGGTTAAATGCCATGAATCTCTTGACTTGTAACTCCCGGATGCTTGCTTCTGATTGGTCCGTCCAAAGAAATAGATTAATGACTGTAATAAAGCTAGTCAATTAATCGCATTAAGTGGTCGCCCAGCATCTGAAGAGTCGCGGGCCGTGCCGCGTCTTTTGGGATTCTTCTAGCGATGATCATCGATGGATCTTCATGTAGATCGACATCAGATGACCATGTAATTTCAGGTGTTTGTTGCCAACAGCGCGTCGGTGCCATCTGTCCTGTCGATTTCTCGATCGGTCGGGTAGAAAGCACACTTTTTTTGGTTGACCGAGTGGCGATCAATGTTGTTTTCGATACTCTTGATGATTGACCCGTGTTTTTTACTGAGGTCAGAGGATTTGGTGTCTCAAAAGCATGAATTTTGGAAAGTACCAGAGGCTGGGCGCTTCGAATCGCGAAAAAACGGCGAAAACCGGGGTTTCCGGGGCTTTCCCGGTGACCCCGGGCTCCAGGGTCGCCGGCGACCCTGGGCCAGGGTCGCAGGGGCCGGCGACCCTGGGGGGTTTTTTCCCCTTTTTATCCCGTTTTGTGTCCGTTTTTTGCTGTTTTTCGATTCTTTTTTCTTCTGTATTTTTCCTTGACATTTTTGACCATTTATTGGCCTGATTTCACTGTAGGAAACCTGATGAGAATCCTTGCATTTTATTTTGCAAAGTTTCCAATTTCCTGAGAAAGCCGAAGACTTTGTCGCGCAGAGCTGCCGATTTTCCGTCAGAAGCTGAAACTGGGTCAAACGATGTCGGAATGACCTGAAATTTGGTGTGAAGCCTCCTGAGCAATAAATAAGACCAACGATAGGCTTTTGTTTGAGTTTTGAAGCCGTTTGGGGTCCTATCACCAGTAGACTTGCTTTTGTCGCGATGAAGATGTCGCGGTTTGATGTGCGGTCAACCGATGTCCGATTGACTTGAAATTTGACAGGGAACCTATTGGAGTCATTTTAAGATGATCCATAGGCTCTGTCTTGGAAACTATGGTCCCGGGGAGCTTTGCCACCAAGAGGCCTGATTTGGCTTCCGAGCGTCAAACTATGGTCAAGTGTTGTCCAAATGACCTGAAATTTGACGTGTAGCCCTTTATAAGCATTTTGAAGCCGTCCATGCGCTCTATCTGATGAGTAATGGCCTCGGTGGTTTTCGCCTGCCGAGAGGCTTGATTTAGCTGTTCGAGGGTTGATGTAGGGTCAAACGTTGTCGGTTTGACTCGGAACTTGACGTGGAGCCTTTTGGATGTATTTTGAGACCATCCATCGGCTCTGATCGAAGATTTGGTGTCTCCGATGTTTTCACCGCCGGGAGCTCCTTTTCGGATGCCGGAGAAGTGAAGTTAGGCCAAATGATTTTGAAATGGCCTGAAACTTCTTGTGTACTCCTCTTTTAGCTGTCTTGAAGAATCTTGCGGTTTTTGTTTGATTCTGACAATATTTGATTTTTTGAAAGTAGCATTGCCTATTTATGGCAGGTTGCGACTTCATGTAGCTCTTTCGATCTTGAAGAGGCAAAGTGACATTTTTTATGTCAACAAATGCCCCCTCGAGGTACAGCGACGAGTTGCTTATCATTTGTAGTCGATGTGCCTCGAAGAGATTTTTGAAGGAGAGCCTGTGACTTGACCAAGAGTCTTTGAGCAGTCTTTCTTTTCGGTATTTGTAGCCTTTTGAGTTTCCAGAGGAATTTTATGGTAGTGAAAAGGATCACATACCATCTCGAGGCAAAGTTTTGAAGATGACATCAGGGATGTGGATTTGGTTTTGACCTTGTGACCTAACAGGCTGTATGTGGCAGGTTAGGGGGTCGGGTTTGGTTTTGATCGTGTGACCCAACAAGCTGTATGTGGAATGTTGGGGGATCAGGTTTTGGTTTTTGGTTTTGGTCTTGTGACCTAACAAGCTGTATGTGGCAAGTTAGGGGACCAGGATTTGGTTTGGTTTGCTGTGGAATGTCAATCTCAAGATTTTCGCTCAATTTGGTAGATGAGGCTGGATGGTTTGATTTTTGGAAGCTTATGGGGCTTGGAATTTTCTTTGTATGGTCCAATCAACTCAAAAGAGGCATGGAACCATTTTTGTATGCTCTTGGTAAGAGGGATTTCTCTTTGACTAAAAGCCCAAAAAAAATTTTTTTTTTTTTTAAGTGCCTAGGTGGTCAAACCTAGCTCATATGGGCTAACCCTTGGGACCTTAAGCTTTTGAAATGACTTAGATCTCATATGGTGTCATTTTTGTAAAGAATATCCAAAAATATCTCATTTGGATAGAGAATATCTAAGAATATTTTTACTTGGAGAGAATCTCTCATATTCCCTTTATTTTGGGATAGGATATCTCAAGATAACTTTCTTTTGGGAAAGAATCCTTCATTGATTTCTTTTTGAGAGAAAATCCTTCAAGATATCTTTCTTTTGGGAAAGAATCTTTCTAATCTCTTTCTTTTGGTAAGGTTACTAATTAGTAACACTTATCTCTTTCTTCTTTCCTTCTTTGGTCTGCTCTCTTCTATAAAAGCAAGGAGGAGGTTGGATCTCTTGCTCTTATTACTTTCTTTTGCAATAATCTCAAGAGGGCTTCAAGACCAAGAGTTCTTCTTCTTCAAGATCTTCAAGACTTTTCTTCTTCTTCTCCATCAATGGCTTCAAGTAAGTTCCCTTTTTCAAGAAAACCCCATTGTAGGAAAAAAGGTTCTTTCTTTTTTTTTGTTTCTTTCTTTTCTTTTCTTCTTTTTTTTTCTCACATGTTTGCTTCTTTTTTTTGTTATCCCTACGCTCACTTGAATCTTTTTGTGATAAAAGTAATTGCTAAATGGGTGGCATTTTTTTTTTTGTTATCCCTACGCTCACTTGAATCTTTTTGTGATAAAAGTAATTGCTAAATGGGATTAGATCAAAAGCTTGTCATTTTGTAAAAATCTTTTGTCAAATGATTGTTTTGGCATGGAAGCCAGATTTTTGCTTGTGGCTTTGATAGCCGAGTTTTTTTTTTTTTTTTGTGGCATCTATAGCCAGTTTTGGTGGCATTGATAGCCGGCTTTTTTGAAAGCCAATTTTTGTTTGTGGCATTGATAGCCGGTTTTGTTTTGGTGGCATTGATTGCCGGTTTGTGGCATTTATAGCCTGTTTTGTTTTTATGGCATTGATAGCCGGTTTGTGGCATTTATAGCCTGTTTTGATGGCATTTATAGCCGGTTTGGTTTTCAAAAATGCAAGTATCGACTAAAAGTCGCCTCCATGCTGAATGTTCTTGCAAGTATCGATGGAATGTCGCATCCTTGCTCATTCGGTTACGAGTATCGATGGAATGTCGCATCCTCGCGGATTTGGGTGCAAGTATCGATGGAATGTCGCATCCTTGCTTTTCAAAAATTTTGGTTTTGCGGGTACTGACTTGATGTCGTTTCCCCACGATTTTTGAAATTTGCGGTTTTCTCGAACCTTTGGGTTATGGATATCAACTGAAATGTTGCGTCTCCATGGTTTTTTAGGTTTTTTTCGAACCTTTGAAATTTGGGTTGTGGATACCAACTGAAATGTTGCGTCTCCACGGTTTTTAGGTTTTTTCGAACCTTTGAAATTTGGGTTGTGGATATCAACTGAAATGTTGCATCTCCACGGTTTTGGATTTTGCAAGTACCGACGAAATGTCGCTTCCCTGCGATTTTGGAAGTGTCGAACGTGGTTCGCTTGCTTCCGATTTGTGCGAGTATCGACTAAGCGTCGATTCCCCGCGGTTTTTTAAAAACCTTTTTTTTTGTTTAAAGACACGAGGGTCATAAATTTTGACCTAAAACCATTTTGGCGGTAAAAGGCAGGGTGGACTAGGGTGGAAATCCCTGAATCCGGATTTTGTTTCAAACCATGAATTTTGGGTTCAAGGGTTGAAAATTTTGGTCAAGTTAGGGAAAGGTTCCTAAACTTGGGTTTTTTTTTTTAACAATGAAACGATGAAAGTAAGCATTGTTTTAAATTTCTAGAAATTTCAACATTTGACATGAAAGTTCTAAAAAAGGGTGGGTTTAGCGAGCGTGTACCTGGAAACCGGCTTTGGCCGTACAGGCATTGCTCTTACCCAGTTGGGTAAGTCTTCAAGGGTAGTACCGCTTTAAGAACTTGTCGTTGATGGGCAGCATACATCTGTCACCTTCCATGTTTAGGAGTGCGTATACGCCGTTGGAGAAAACCTTATCGATGACGTAGGGTCCCTCCCATTTTGGCTCAAATTTGCCTTTGGACTTGTGAGCGAAGACCATTGGTCTTTTTACCGCAAGAACCAAGTCACTCTTTTTGTAGGCGCATTGCCTGACCTTTTTATCGAAAGATCCTGCCATGCGTGCTTGGTAAAGTTCAATGCTTTGTTGAGCTTCGAGCCGTCTCTCATCGAGATTGTCCAGCTCATGGAGTCGCAATTTGACATTGCTTTCTTGAGTCATGTCATTTTGTAAGGATACCCTCAAGGAAGGAATTTGTACTTCCAAGGGCACGACAGCTTCACATCCATAGACCAAGGAGAATGGTGTGCTATGGGTTGGTCCTCGAACGGTGGTTCGATAGGCCCACAAAGCTTCAGACATTTTGTCGCTCCAGTCTCTTTTGTGACTAGAGACCATTTTTTTGAGGATTTTGCAGAGTGTCTTGTTGAAAGCTTCTGCTAACCCATTTGCTGCCGGATTGTATGGAGTCGAAGGACAGCTTTGGATTTTATATTTGTCACAGAACCTGTAGAATCGGTGATCCCGGAATTGTGGTCCGTTATCATGGACGAATCTTTTGGTATGCCGAAACGACAAATGATGTTGGTGCGCAGGAACTGAAGGACTGATGAGGTCTTCATTTCGTTGAACGCAAATGCCTCTGACCACTTGGAGAAATAATCCGTAGCGGCGAAGATGAAGCGATGACCTTTGCTCGAAGGGGGAGAAATAGGACCTATGATGTCCATACCCCAGGCTTCGAAAGGCCATGAGATCGCTGTAGGATGCAGCCATTCTGGAGGCATGTGAATGTAATCTCCATGAACTTGGCATTGTTGGCAGCGCTTAGCAAATTGCATTGCGTCAGCTACCATGGTAGGCCAGTAATATCCTAACCTTTTTATCTGATCATAGAGCTTGGGTCCAGCCTGATGAGCTCCGCAAAGACCAGCATGAACTTCTTTGAGTGTTTCTTCAACCTCTTGTTGTGATAAGCAGCGTAGAAGTACTCCGTTGAAGGATTTCCTGTAAAGGATTTTTGAAGGAATATCCAAATGAAAGCTTGGGGTTCGCCTTTGGGTGCTTACCCGTTCTTTTGGATCTTCAGGTAGGATTCCGAACATAATGTAATCAATGAACGGATCCCTCCAGTCGCCGATTGAAGTCTGAAGGATTGAAATCCGACTTCCAACCACTTGGTGGCATTCAGCAACAGCTTGGTGTGTGTTAAGAGGAGGAAGGATTCTTCTTTCGCACACTGTGATTTACATGTTTTCCCCTTCCTGGATTGCCATGGATGCGGCAAGTCCAGCTAGGGCATCTGTACGTATGTTTTCACCTCTACGAATGTGGGTGATGTGACAGATGTCAAACTTTTGCAGAAGTGATTGTGCCTTGTTGTAGTAAGGCAGCAAATCTGGCTTCCTGACTTCAAATTTCTGATTCATCTGGTTGACGATCAGTTGAGAGTCTCCAAAGACTTCCAGCATAGTGATACCGGATTCGATGGCGAGTTCCAATCCTAAGATCAGAGCTTGATATTCAGCTGCATTGTTTGTGCATGGTTCTAGTAGCGAGAAAGCGTGTGGAATCATGTGTTTGTCGGGGCTAACAAAGAGGATGCCAACTCCCGAGATTAGCTGTCTTTTTTCATTTGTCCTGGTTGCACCGTCAAAGTACATGTCCCAGGAGGCACTTTGTGAGAAAGTCTCCACATTGTAGACTGGATCGTCTGGGAGATCATCTCTGAGTGGAGAATCTTTAGGCAATGGATGCTCTGCGAGGAAGTCCGCTAGAGCTTGCCCTTTGATTGCTTTTTGTGGTACATACCTAATATCAAATTGTGACAGAAGGATGGACCATTTTGCCAGTCGAGCATTGAGAGAACCTGCCTTTGTGACAAGGACCTTCAAGAGGTTGACCCTCGAGACCAGGTATACTGTGTTGGAAAGCAAGTAGTGGCGCAGCTTTTGTACGGCGAACATCACTGCAAGATATTCTTTTTCGACTGGAGAGTAGCGATGCTCTGCACCTACTAGCATGCGGCTGAGGTAATATAGAGCAGCTTCTTTTCTTTGATCATTTTCTTGTGCAAGCAGAGCTCCCAAAGAGTGATCAAGGGCTCTTGTGTATAAGATGAATGGTTTTCCAGTGGTAGGAGTAGCTAACACTGGAGGTTTTGTCAGGTATGACTTGATGTCTTGGAAAGCAGCTTCACAGTCGGCATCCCAGACAAAGTTTACACCTTTTTTCATCAACCGGGAGAATGGACGGCATTTCCCCGAAAGATTGGAGATGAACCGTCTGATGTAGGCCAATCTCCCTTGAAGCCCTTTGAGTTCTCTCAAGGTTCTTGGAGAGGGCATTTCTAGAATGGCTTTGACTTTTATGGGGTCAAGCTCTATTCCAGCTTTCCGAACTAGGAATCCAAGGAACTTACCCGACGAGACGCCGAAGAAGCATTTCAAAGGATTCATTCGCAGTTTGTGTTTGCAAAGCCGAAGGAAGACTTCTCAAAGGTCTTCAAGATGATCTTCTTTTCTTTTGCTTTTGACGGCGAGGTCATCAACGTAACATTCAACCGTCTTATGCTGCATATCTTGGAATATTTTCATCATAGCCCTCTGATATGTGGCACCAGCATTTTTCAAACCAAATGGCATGACAGTGTAGCAATACACGCCAAATGGGGTCCGAAAAGATGTATGTTTTTCATCTTCAGGATGCATCTTTATCTGATTGTAGCCAGAGAAACTATCCATGAATGTCATTCGCTCGAATCCACAGGTATTATCAATCATTACCTCTGGTATGGGGAGCGGAAATTCATCTTTTGGGCATGCGCCATTCAGGTCTCTATAGTCGATACAGACCCTGATCTGCCCGTTCTTCTTTGTCACGGGGACAATGTTGGCCAACCATTCAGGATGTTGTTCCTCACGGATGAAGCCGACGCTTTTGAGTTTTTGAACTTCTTGTTCAATTTTATCCATCACATCTGGACGGAATCTTCTTTGGCCTTGCTTGACAGGCTTGATGTCTTCTTGAAGATTGAGTTTGTGAACCGCTATTTTGGGGTCTAGGCCTGGCATTTCAGCGTAAGACCATGCAAAGCAATCAACGAACTTACGAAGAAAAGTGATATACTTGGGTAACTCATCATCCTTTATATTCTTGCTTATGAATACAGGACGTGGGTTATCTGGTGTTCCCAAGTCTATCTTTTGAACAGGATCTTCTGTTGGAAGGTTCGTAGGTGGTTCCTCCACAATATTTTCGGAGGCTTCCAGCTCAACGAAACCTTCTGGGGTTTCAAAGGCATTTCCAGACCAAGGTTTTGTTCCTTTCCACGGGTCTTCTTGATCGGTAATTTTCCCAAGGCTTGCTATGAGATGATCCCAATCGCCTGTTGAAACCGGGTCGAAGTAGGCTACTTCTTTTGGAGATGAGGGTTCTTCTGGGTCAGAAGACCACACGTCTGTGCCATCGGACAACTCCTCTTCATTTTTGGAGAAATCGTGCCAATTGGATGAGCTTCCTGGATCTTTGTCAGGTAACTCATCAAAGAGATATCCAGGGAGATCGATTTCTTCATGGACTTGAGAAGTTGAGGCTTGGTCAGTATATTGACTTTTAAGCCTTTGTGTCAACTGTCTCAAGGGAGTGTCGGGATCATACCCTAACCCGTGTGAAGACTTTTCTACATAGTCCGTAGAGTCTCCAATCTTCCAGCTGGCTTTTGGTCAAGACGGGCCCCAATGGCGTGAGAATACCGCGTCCTTCTCCCAAACCGACTGGGTTTTGAGCGTCATAGCCCATTTTCTTCATAATAGCTTGTGCCACAGAACTGTATAAGGATAGTTGAGGCATACCTTCATTTTGGAAAGGTTCAAGCATGGAGTTTGATGAAGAAGCATCCGATCTATGGAAGAAGATCGGTTTTTCCTTTGCTGAAGTTGCTGGAACAACGAAGGAAGCTGACATAGGATCTTCTATGTCAGAAGTTGTCTCCATTGGAGTGAGAGCAGGCTGAACTTGCTGAGTGTCAGCTTGGCTTGACGATGTGTCGTCTTCTAGCTCTGAATCTGAATCCGTGTCTTGCATGATAGACACGAAAGAGACAACAAATTTGCCCCCAGTCTTTTGCTTTGCCTTCTTCACTTTAGTTTTGATGACCAAAGGCTTTGAAGGTTTGAGGGAGATGATGAAGGGAGTTTGAATGCTCTCTTCAGATTTACCGGATGGTTTGTTTTCTTCCGGTGATTGTTGAGGAGCTTTGCCTTTATCTTTCTGGAGATTTTTGGCAAACGATGCTGTGTGCTTCTCCTCTTCTTCTTTTTCACCTTCATACATCTGTGAGTCTGCGAAGTGGACTTCTTTACCTTTGAAGGGTTTTCTGTCCGCAAAGACTCGATGTATCATGCCGTCGTCGCCAACAAACTTGATGCATTGATGTAGAGTTGAAGGGACAACACCATTCTCATGGATCTAAGGGCGTCCGAGAAGGATGTTGTAGCATGAAGGGGTTTTTATTGCATACACTGTGACCTCAGAGATAAGATCACCAATCTGCAACTTGAACCTGATTTTGCCGATAGGCCTTTGAGTACTCCCATCGTATCCAAAGATAGATACAGATATGTGGCTCAGCTTGCTGGGTGGGATGCCCAACTCTTCAAGAGCCGATGTGGAGATGAGGTTGAGTGCAGAACCTGGGTCGATCTGAACTCTATGCATAGGCATTTCCTTGATATACCCTGTGAAGTATAGGGGTCGGTTATGCCTGGTTTCGCCAAGTAGGAGGTCTTCCTTTGTGAAGGCGATGGTTGCACTGGCTGCTTTTTTAACCGAGAGGCATTCAATGCATGATCCCTCAGTTTTCTTCTTTTCTCCCTTTGAGGAGACTTCTGAGTTTTTGACCCGGTAATCCATTTCAATTTGGAGGACTCGCGGGGCATGTTTGTCGACTTCCTCATTCAGCTTTTGTAATTCCGAGATGAGATTATCACGAGTGTTCGGAGACATTCGCAACAAATCTAGGATGTGCAGACGTGCAGGTATGTGCTTGAAGTGTTCAATCAAGTCATACTTGAAAGCCTCCTTAGGGCCTGCATGTTCATCATTGTTGCCACTAGGGGTGCTTACAACATCTTTTCCCGAAGGATTTACATATGTAAAGGAAGATTGGTTGTAATTTTTGTGGTAGTCCCGGCCAGAGCGGGTGCCTCTACTAACTTCGAGAGCTTCTTGAGAAGGGTCTTCGTTTGGAAGATTGTCTTTAGGATCAAGAGGCTGTCGTTTTTTATTTGCTGAGGATGTATCAGCAGCAGAGTTGCCATCCTCAGTGATTGTGTTGCATGGAGCATTTTCCGGGAACAAGTCCTGAACAGCATCCAGCAACCTTTCTTCTTCGTTGACTAATTCATCGTCCCAAGCATCAATAGCTGGGAATTCTTCAGTCAGGAAGGGTGTGAACTTTGAAGTCACAGTCTCAGGAGAAGAAACCTGAGAGGGTGTCATCTCAGTGAAAGTCACGTGAGACGAGGTGGCTCCAGAAGATACATTGCTAGGCGTCGCCGGAGTGTAAGTGCTTTCATCAGACGATGCTTCGGAAGAGCTATAATCCCGAATTATCACATTACAGGAAGCTCTGACGGGAGACGTTGCCTGATCGGAGTCAGACTCATCCTCGGATGTAAGAGGATCGTCTATCCAGCAATTTTCTCCATTTTCAGGAGTTAAGGGAGGATGTACCTGGTGGTCTTCAGGGACTTCAGGCTCTGGGTTACGAGGAGGCTCGTTGACGCGGTCTTGCTCTTGTTCTAGAGCGAGTCGCTACAAGATCCTTGCATATTCTTCAAGATCAGGCATGGGAGCCGGATCTTCTTCTTCATCAACTCTTTGTGGCTCAACATGGTTGATTTCCACTGGAGTAATGAGAGGTGCTGGGTCAGCAGCATTTTCTTATACAGCTTCTCGGTCTTCTTCATCATCAGACTAGGATCCTTGTGGCTGTAGGGGGTTATACCAGATTACTGGCATAAGATGAGACTCAGGAACCCATTCTTCATCGGAGAGATATTCTCCTGTTTCAAGGGACTCCTTCCACTCATCTGTGTAGTTGGATTCGAATCCATCATCGGTGTCGCTGGACTCGTATCCATCAATGGAGAATCCAACTACCGAATTGCAAGAGTATGATGCCTCCTGCATGGCTTCTTTGAATTGAGGTGGCATGAAATCACTGAGAGTGAATTTTCTTACCCCCTTTGAAGTCTCTGGAAGGGATGTTTTTGTTGCCTCCAGTGAAGCGGTAGAGGAAGCCTCTGCCTTTTCTTTGACTTCTTGTTTTGGCTGGGTCTTCTCTTGCCGTTTGAGCTTGAGGAGGTGTTTCCTAGCCTGCCTTCGCTGTTGAGCTGTAGGCTTTGTTTTCACGACCTCCCAATTTTCATCTTCCAGGAGATCGGGATGTACCCATATCGGTTGTCCGTCTGGTGTCGGGTAAGGAACCAGTTGCTCGGACGCTTGGATTGAGTTTATCACCTTGAAGGAAGTAGTGATCTTATTCTTCGGTGATTTTGATGTTTGTCCACATGTCACCATGTTGACGGAGGCAGACCCATAGTTTTTGTCAAAGGTGATGACTCCGTTTTTCCACATCTCGTTTATTTTCTCCCTCACAACGAAGCATTGATTGAGAGGATGCGAGATCATCTGATGGTATGGACATTACCGAGGATCGTTGGCTTTGCCAACATCACCCGGTCTTTTTGGTTCAGGCAAGGTGAGCTTGCCGTTTGCCACAAGATCCCCGAAGATTTCATCAACATTTTCATCAAACGGGTATTTCTTCTCTACTCGTTCTTTGAAGGCATCTGAGAGTTCATGTCTCTTATCAGCAACTTTATTTTCAGCTTTCTTTGGTGGCTGAGGAGCTGACTTGGTCTGCACATTGAGGACCTCTTTTTTCTTTGGTTTAGAGGTTGCAATGGCGGTTGGCTCTTTTCTTGATGATTTCTGACTGTTGAGGTCTTTAATCACCGTTTCAGCTTCCATGGAAGCTTCTAGGAGTTCTCCCAGGTTTTTTGATTTGTTGCCGATGATCATGGAGCGGATTCTGGCTCTCATGTTGTTTTGGCAGATGTCGACTAGCGACGCTTGTGGCAGTACATCAGAGCATTTGTACGCCATTGCTTTCCACTTGTGAATGAAGTCATATGTTGACTCATTCTCCCCCTGTTTTAGGCTGCACAGCTGAGCCATAGTAGCGGGATGATCCTCACCTTTGAAGTGAGTCAGGAAGCGTGTCTCTAGCATGGCCCAGTTTTGGATTGATTCCTCCGGCTGAGTGGAGTACCAATCGAAGGCCGTACCTTTTAGGATACTTACAAAGAGGCGGATCTTGAGTGCATCTTGCTCCGCGATAGCTCCCGTCAGGATCTTGAAGTGGATGACGTGCTGTCTGGCTGATCCTTTCCCCGTATATGTTTGGAGAGTAGGATGCTTGAATTTGGTGGGGAACGGGACCGAGTCCATCCATAAGGGATATGGTGGCTTGATCCCATGCTCCTTGAGTATATCCTCTTCTTTTGCTTTGGCGAGGATACTGTCTACGTCCTTTTTGGTAAGGGCGCGTGACTCATTTTCTTCTCCATTTACCTCGTCGTCTTGATGATTCGGAGGAGGTTCATTGTTCGCCTGATTTTGGAAGGCGAGGAGAAGGTTTTCCATCAGAGTTTCAATCCTCTGCTGGCCCTGTTCCAACTGCTGGATGCAGGTGATCGCATCTTCTGGAGGTGGATTGCAGGGTGGTGGCTCAGAATTTGTAGCCAAGACGTTCATCCTTCGTGATTCGAACGAAGAAACTGTCCTGGTGACTGAGCTGGGGCTCATTCTTTTTGAAGAAGAGCTTGAGGAAGGATCACTCTGCTGTCCTTTGCTTGAGGGAGCAGGGGATTCTTCTGAATGTCTTCTTGTCCTTAAGACGCTGCGGGTCATGGGACGTCGGACATGGATTTTTGTTGCTGATTTTTGGCGCCTTCTGGTTTTTCCAACCATATGGACGGCAGCAACTTGGTTGGGTCTTTCTTGTTCGACCCATTTGGGAGAGACTTGAAGTGTAGGAGGCTGGGTCCTTTGCTTCTCTAGTCTCTTTTGCCGGTATGACGCGCGGCGGCGTATACAACGAGCAATTTGAGCTTCGGTCAGCTCTGGCTGGGCTTTGACGATGAAGGATGTGCTCCCTCTGGCGCAGCAGCCGAGCCTGTCTTCTTTGCAGCTGGGCAAGGACAGGATGCGAACCCTGTCCTTCGCCTGTTGCAGCGAAGCTTTGAATTTTTGGAGTTCGGCCCCTGTAGAGATGAAGGGTCGAACTGCAGGTTTGTAGGCCTTAGCAGGTGCTTGTAGAGGCCTTGTGATGCATGATCTGATTTTGGGCTTGTAGGAACAAGCCGGCTCATGCTGGGATGACTTGGAAGTCAGGTTGGAGATGGGTTTCTCCTCTTTCATGTAGGCAAGAGGATAGAACCGGTTCTCCTTGAGTGGGGCCAGGAATGCTGGCTTGGTAGATGTTTGGGACCTTCTTTGTTTTGGTGAAGGTCTTGGGGACCAAGTCTTGGGATAAACCTGGTTGCTTGCAGGTCGAGGTTTCGTGGGGGTGCCACGGGCTTCAGGCCTTCTGGTCCTCGCCTTTCGTGTCACGGTAGTGACACGTTGAGAGGCGAGTTTCTGCTTCTTGGAGGGAGCAGTTTGTTCCTCGGGAAGTGGGAATGGTCCCAGCGTCCCAAAGACGATAGTCCGGGGAGTCGAGGTCGACCCAGAGTTTAGAGAGTTGCCGAGGGAGTTGACGCTTCGGCAGCTGATGGGGCGCTTGTAAGTGCGCGTAGTTTGCTTCTGTTGAAGCATGATTTGGTGCTTGCTCTCATCGAAAGTAATGGTTAATGAAGCTGCCATTGTTAGTTTTCGAAAATTTCTGAAACAAGACCACATCCATTAGTAATCACAAGAATATAATGATCATAAATGGGAAGTTCTATGGTTTCGTCTTTTCAAATTGCTCGAGGGAGATGACCCAAGCAATATGAGGAAGGCAAAATGCCATAGAGGGTACAATTGTTCTGATCGCAGGTATGGTAAGCCCAGAATGGGCATCCCAGTGACTGCTAGAAGCAATTGTGAACTTAAATTCGACTTATCGAGAAGCAGAGCTTGCTCGAGGTAAGAGGAATATAAAGTTGGAGTTACAGATGTGCCGGTCGCAATACAGTAGACCCTGAAAGGGCGTACTAGTACCGCTAGACACAAATGTTTTGAGACCGCATCCATGAGATGAGATTCTCTATTTTGAAAGGTCAAGATTGGATTCATCAAAGAGAGCAGATGGTATTCCGATCTGAACACGGGCTCAGCGATTTCCGCGAGCGCCAGTGCTCAGAAAGAAATGAACCATAATTTCTCGGATCTGAATCTAAAAATGACGAGTTTTTTTTTTTGAAAGGCCAATATCGGGTTCATCAAAGAGAGCAAAAGGCACTCCAATCTGAACACGGGCTCAGCGATTTCCGCGAGCGCCAGTGCTCAGAAAGGAGAAGACCAAGATTTCTCCAATCTAAACCCAAAATGACGGAAGTTTTTTTTTTGAAGATTTTTGAAGATTTTTTTTCTTTTTTTTTATTTTTTTTTATTTTTAATATATTTTTTTTAAGATTTTTTTTGAAAAATTTTTATTTTTTATTTTTTATTTTAAAATTTTTTTTTTTAAATTTATTTTTTTAAAAGACGAGAGAGTACACATAGGCCTCCTAACCCGGTCTTATGAAATCTTGATTGATAGAATCGCCCCCAGGTAAAGGTAGGATTACTTAATGAACCCGTTTGGAGGACCCTTGCCTAGAACAGTTAAGATGTCTCCACACTCTGGACAAGGCTTTTCTTGAATCAATCATGATCAAAGAACGCAGTTGGTTTAACCTTAGTGGTCTATGTCTTTTTTTATTTTTTTTAATTATATTTTTATTTTATTATATTTTTTTTAATGAACTCATCGAAGAGAAACGATGGCCCAAAACCTTAGTCGAACAGGCTCAACATTTCTGCAAGCGCGATGAACGATAGGAACGGATCAAGGTTTCTCAATTTTGAATTCGAAATGAGAAATCTAATTTTTTTTGTTTTTTTTTTAATTTTTTTTTTAGATCTTTAATGAACTCATCGAAGAGAAACGATGGCCCAAAACCTTAGTCGAATAGGCTCAACATTTCTGCAAGCGCAATGAACGATAGGAACGGATCAAGGTTTCTCAATTTTGAATTCAAAATGAAAAATTTGATTTTTTTGTTTTATATATATATATATTTTTTAGATCTTTAATGAACTCATCGAAGAGAAACGATGGCCCAAAACCTTAGTCGAACAGGCTCAACATTTCTGCAAGCACGATGAACGATAGGAACGGATCAAGGTTTCTCAATTTTGAATTCAAAATGAAAAAATCTGATTTTTTGTTTTTTTTTTTTTTTGAAAAGAGAAAGAGTGGAAATAAATTCAAAGAATTAGAAATTTCCAAACAAAAAATTTCATCTCATTTTTTTTAGATGCGGAATCCAACATAGGCCACCAATTATAAAGTAGCCAAGGAATCGAGAAAATAAATATAAGCATAGAGCAAAATATATGATATGCAAATATTTCATTTCTAGTATCGTGTTCTCAAATGAACGTGTCCCACCGGGTGTGCCAGCTTGATGAACCGCGCTCCTGCCTGGGTCCTACCGAGGTCGGCGGACGTGTGAGTCCGTTGGGTCCGACCCTTTCGTAACCGGGGGGCAAGGGCGTGCATCAACATTTCTTTGTGTGGGTGTGCCAGATTTTCTGTTTTACTTGGAATTGCAAGTGGTGATCCGAAGATCAACCTTCGCAAGTAAAAAGGAAATCAACTTCTTTCAAGTTTTCCATTGCACATATATTTAAGAAAAGAGACATTTTTCTTGATTTGCCATGAAAGGCGATTTTTTTGGCGTTTATAGCCGATTTTTGGCGTTTATAGCCGATTTTGGCGTTTATAGCCGTTTTACAATCCTTATCAATAATGAAAGACAAGAGTTGTGATTTTTGTCTCTTTTTAGAAAATACAAACTACAATGAAAAGCAAGAAAAAGAGGATCTAACTTCTCAGAAGATTGTGGGGGACCCGTTCAGATTGACGGTCGCAAGCCATATGCTGGGCTTCGCCATCATCCATGCAGATGAGAACAGAGGATGCTATTGATTCGCTTGGCTTGGCTATAACCTCGGGTTTTTAGAGGACAAAGACCGAAAGGAGGTCCTATGTCCAATAAAAAGCTAGAGTAGACGGGCTGAAAAGCCAAATCTAAGCCATTGGAGGCAGAAGGAGAAGGCAAGGACCTTGGGGGGGTACCCCCAAGGGACTTTTGTCACCTTGTAGCGGTGATCGGTGTAGGATTTCCGCAGAGTTTTCTCTCTTTTCCTTCTCTGAATTTCTGTGCTTTGTCTGTGTCTCTGTGTTTCTTCCGATCTCTGTGGTTTTTCTGATCTCTTTCTTCTTGGTGAGCTCTCCTATTTATAGGCTTTTAGGTAGCCATTTAGGAGGGTTTATGAGCTTTGATTGTCATAAAGCTACATAAAGGGAGGAGTTACAGAATTGAATTCTTTATTTTGTAACTCCTTTTTCTTGGCTTCTGATTGGCCGGAGGAGATTGAGGGCATTTAATCGCCTTTAATCGCCATGATCGGAGGAGTTTCATGGGTTAAATGCCATGAATCTCTTGACTTGTAACTCCCGGATGCTTGCTTCTGATTGGTCCGTCCAAAGAAATGGATTAATGACTATAATAAAGCTAGTCAATTAATCGCATTAAGTGGTCGCCGAGCATCTGAAGAGTCGCGGGCCGTGCCGCGTCTTTTGGGATTCTTCTGGCGATGATCATCGATGGATCTTCATGTAGATCGACATCAGATGACCATGTAATTTCAGGTGTTTGTTGCCAACACCGGGTCGGTGCCATCTGTCCTGTCGATTTCTCGATCGGTCGGGTAGAAAGCACACTTTTTTTTGGTTGACCGGGTGGCGATCAATGTTGTTTTCGATACTCTTAATGATTGACCCGTGTTTTTGACTGATGTCAGAGGATTTGGTGTCTCAAAAGCATGAATTTTGGAAAGTACCAGAGGGTGGGCGCTTCGAATCGCGAAAAAACGGCGAAAACCGGGGTTTCCGGGGCCTTCCCGGCGACCCCGAGCTCCAGGGTCGCCGCGACCCTGGGGGGTTTTTCCCCTTTTTATCCCGTTTTGTGTCCGTTTTTTGCTGTTTTTCGATTCTTTTTTCTTCTGTATTTTTCCTTGACATTTTTGACCATTTATTGGCCTGATTTCACTGTAGGAAACCTGATGAGAATCCTTGCATTTTATTTTGCTAAGTTTCCAAGTTCCTGAGAAAGCCGAAGACTTTGTCGCGCAGAGCTGCCGATTTTCCGTTAGAAGCTGAAACTGGGTCAAACGATGTCGGAATGACCTGAAATTTGGTGTGAAGCCTCCTGAGCAATAAATAAGACCAACCATAGGCTTTTGTTTGAGTTTTGAAGCCGTTTGGGGTCCTATCACTAGTAGACTTGCTTTTGTCGCGATGAAGATGTCGCGGTTTGATGTGCGGTCAACCGATGTCCGATTGACTTGAAATTTGACAAGGAACCTATTGGAGTCATTTTAAGATGATCCATAGGCTCTGTCTTGGAAACCGTGGTCCCGGGGAGCTTTGCCGCCGAGAGGCCTGATTTGGCTTCCGAGCGTCAAACTATGGTCAAGTGTTGTCCAAATGACCTGAAATTTGACGTGTAGCCCTTTATAAGCATTTTGAAGCCGTCCATGCGCTCTATCTGATGAGTAATGGCCTCGGTGGTTTTCGCCGCCGAGAGGCTTGATTTAGCTGTTCGAGGGTTGATGTAGGGTCAAACGTTGTCGGTTTGACTCGGAACTTGACGTGGAGCCTTTTGGATGTATTTTGAGACCATCCATCGGCTCTGATCGAAGATTTGGTGTCTCCGATGTTTTCGCCGCCGGGAGCTCCTTTTCGGATGCCGGAGAAGTGAAGTTAGGCCAAATGATTTTGAAATGGCCTGAAACTTCTTATGTACTCCTCTTTTAGCTGTCTTGAAGAATCTTGCAGTTTTTGTTTGATTCTGACAAGATTTGATTTTTTGAAAGTAGCATTGCCTATTTATGGCAGGTTGCGACTTCATGTAGCTATTTCGATTTTGAAGAGGCAAAGTGACATTTTTGGTGTCAACAGGGGCGCTTGTAGGTACGCGTAGTTTGCTTCTATTGAAGCATGACTTGGTGCTTGCTTTCATCGAAAGTAATGGTAAGCGATGCTGGCATTGTTAGTTTTTTTCAAAAATTTCTGAAACAAGACCACATCCATTAGTAATCACAAGAATATAATAATCATAAATGGGAAGTTCTACAGTTTTGTCTTTTCAAATTGCTCGAGGAAGATGACCCAAGCAATATGAAGAAGGCAAAACGCCATAGAGGGTACAATTGTTCTGATCGCAGGTATGGTAAGCCCAGAATGAGCGTTCCAGTGACTGCTAGAAGCAATTGTGAACTTAAATTCGACTTATCGAGAAGCAGAGCTTCCCTCGAGGTAAGAAGAATATAAAGTTGGAGTTACAAATGTACCGGTCGCAATACAGTAGACCCTGAAAGGGCGTACTAGTACCGCTAGACACAAATGTTTTGAGACCGCATCCATGAGATGAGATTCTCTATTTTGAAAGGTCAAGATTGGATTCATCAAAGAGAGCAGATGGTATTCCGATCTGAACACGGGCTCAGCGATTTCCGCGAGCGCCAGTGCTCAGAAAGAAATGAACCATAATTTCTCGGATCTGAATCCAAAAATGACGAGTTTTTTTTTTAAAGGCCAATATCGGGTTCATCAAAGAGAGCAAAAGGCACTCCAATCTGAACACGGGCTCAGCGATTTCCGCGAGCGCCAGTGCTCAGAAAGGAGAAGACCAAGATTTCTCCAATCTAAACCCAAAATGAAGGAAGTTTTTTTTTTTTTTTGAAGATTTTTTTTTTGTTTTTTTTTCAAGATTTTTTTTAAAAAAATCTTTTTTTTATTTTTATTTATTTTTTATTTTTTTAAGATTTTTTTTTTGAAAATTTTTTTTTTTTTATTTTTATTTTAAAATTTTTATTTTTAAAAAATTTATTTTTGAAAAAAAATTTATTTAAAAGACGAGAGAGTACACATAGGCCTCCTAACCCAGTCTTATAAAATCTCGATTGATAGAATTGCCCCCAGGTAAGGGTAGGATTACTTAATGAACCCGTTTGGAGGACCCTTGCCTATAACAGTCAAGCTGTCTCCACACTCTGGACAAGGCTTTTCTTTAATCAACAATGACCAACGAACGCAGTTGGTTTAACCTTAGTGGTCTATGTCTTTATATATATATATATATTTAGATTTTTAATGAACTCATCGAAGAGAAACGATGGCCCAAAACCTTAGTCGAACAGGCTCAACATTTCTGCAAGCACGATGAACGATAGGAAAGGATCAAGGTTTCTCAATTTTAAATTCAAACTGAGAAATATAATTTTTGTTTTTTTTGTTGTTTTTTTTTTAGATCTTTAATGAACTCATCGAAGAGAAATGATGGCCCAAAACCTTAGTCGAACAGGCTCAACATTTCTGCAAGCACGATGAACGATAGGAAAGGATCAAGGTTTCTCAATTTTGAATCCAAAATGAGAAATCTAATAATTTTATTTTTTTTATTTTTTATTTCTAGATCTTTAATGAGCTCATCGAAGAGAAACGATGGCCCAAAACCTTAGTCGAACAGGCTCAACATTTCTGCAAGCACGATGAACGATAGGAAAGGATCAAGGTTTCTCAATTTTGAATCCAAAATGAAAAAATCTTTTTTTTTGTTTTATTTTTTTTAGATCTTTAATGAACTCATCAAAGAGAAACGATGGCCCAAAACCTTAGTCGAACGGGCTCAACATTTCTGCAAGCACGATGAACGATAGGAAAGGATCAAGGTTTCTCAATTTTGAATCCAAAATGAGAAATCTAATATTTTTATTTTTATATTTATTTTTTTTCTAGATCTTTAATGAACTCATCGAAGAGAAACGATGGCCCAAAACCTTAGTCGAACAGGCTCAACATTTCTGCAAGCACGATGAACGATAGGAAAGGATCAAGGTTTCTCAATTTTGAATCCAAAATGAAAAAATCTTATTTTTTTTTTGTTTTTTTTAGATCTTTAATGAACTTATCAAAGAGAAACGATGGCCCAAAACCTTAGTCGAACAGGCTCAACATTTCTGCAAGCACGATGAACGATAGGAAAGGATCAAGGTTTCTCAATTTTGAATCCAAAATGAGAACTCTAATAATTTTATTTTTATTTTTATTTTTTTTCTAGATCTTTAATGAACTCATCGAAGAGAAACGATGGCCCAAAACCTAAGTCGAACAGGCTCAACATTTCTGCAAGCACGATGAACGATAGGAAAGGATCAAGGTTTCTCAATTTTAAATTCAAACTGAGAAATATAATTTTTTGTTTTTTTTTATTGTTTTTTTTTAGATCTTTAATGAACTCATCGAAGAGAAACGATGGCCCAAAACCTTAGTCGAACAGGCTCAACATTTCTGCAAGCACGATGAACGATAGGAAAGGATCAAGGTTTCTCAATTTTGAATCCAAAATGAGAAATCTAATAATTTTATTTTTTTTAATTTTTTTTCTAGATCTTTAATGAACTCATCGAAGAGAAACGATGGCCCAAAACCTTAGTCGAACAGGCTCAACATTTCTGCAAGCACGATGAAACGATAGGAAAGGATCAAGGTTTCTCAATTTTGAATCCAAAATGAAAAATCTGATTTTTTTTTGTTTTTTTGTTTTTTGTTTTGAAAAGAGAAAGAGTGGAAATAAATTCAAAGAATTTGAAATTTTCAAAAAATCTCATCTCATTTTTTTTTTAGATGCGGAATCCAACATAGGCCACCAATTAGAAAGTAGCCAAGGAATTGAGGAAAAGAAATATAAGCATAGAGCAAAAGATATGATATGCAAATATTTCATTTCTAGCATCGTGTTTTCAAATGAACGGGTCCCACCAGGTGGAGCTAGCTTGATGGACTGCGCTTCTGCCTGGTTCTACCGAGGTCGGCGGATGTGGGAGTCCGTTGGGTCCGACCCTTTCGTAACGGGGGGGGCAAAGGCGTGCATCAACATTTTTTTGTGTGGGTGTGCCAGATTTTCTATTTTACTTGTGGTGATCCGGAGATCAACCTTCGCAAGTAAAAAGGAAATCAACTTCTTTCAAGTTTTCCATTGCACATATATTTAAGAAAAGAGACATTTTCTTGATTTGCCGTGAAAGGCGATTTTTTTGGCATTTATAGTCGATTTTGGCGTTTATAGCCGATTTTGACGTTTATAGCCGATTTACAATTCTTATCAATAATGAAAGACAGAGTTGTGATTTTTGTCTCTTTAAAAAAAAATACAAACTACAATGAAAAGCAAGAAAAGGAGGATTTAACTTCTCAGGAGATTGTGGGGGACTCGTTCAGATTGACGGTCGCAAGCCTATGTGGACTTCGCCATCATCCATGCAGATGAGAACAGAGGATGCTATTGATTCGCTTGGCTTGGCTATAACCTCAGGTTTTTAGAGGACAAAGACCAAAAGGAGGTCTTATGTCCAATAAAAAGCTAAGTAAGACGGGCTGAAAAGCCATGCCTAAGCCATTGGAGGCAGAAGGAGAAGGCAAGGACCTTGGGGGGGTACCCCCAAAAGGACTTTTGTCACCTTGTAGCGGTGGTCGGTGTAGGACTTCCGCAGAGTTTTCTCTCTTAGATTTCTAAAGATTTTCTGCAGTCTCTTGTGCTATTGTCTGTGCTTTCTGTCTTTTTCGTGTCCTTTCTTCTTGGAGAGCTCTCCTATTTATAGGCTTTTAGGTAGCCATTTAGGAGGGTTTATGAGCCTTAATTGTCATAAAGCTACATAAAGGGAGGAGTTACAAGATTGAATTCTTTATTTTGTAACTCCTTTTTCTTGGCTTCTGATTGGCCGGAGGAGTTAAGGGTATTTAATCGCCTTTAATCGCCATGATGGGAGGAGTTTCATGGGTTAAATGCCATGAATCTCTTGACTTGTAACTCCCGGATGCTTGCTTCTGATTGGTCCGTCCAAAGAAATGGATTAATGACTGTAATAAAGCTAGTCAATTAATCGCATTAAGTGGTCGCCGAGCAGTTGAAGAGTCGCGGGCCCTGCCGCATCTTTTGGGATTCTTCTGGTGATGATCATCGATGGATCTTCATGTAGATCGACATCGGATGACCATGTAACAGCGGGTCGGTGCCAACAGCGGGTCGGTGCCATCTGTCATGTCGATTTCTCGATCGGTCGGGTAGAAAGCACACTTTTTTTGGTTGACCAGTTGGCGATCAATGTTGATTTCGATACTTTTGATGATTAACCCGTGTTTTTTACGGATGTCAGAGGATTTGGTGTCTCAAAAGTATGAATATTGGAAAATACCAGAGGTCGGACGCTTCGAATCGCGAAAAAAGGGCGAAAAAAGGGGTTTCCGGGGCCCACCGGGCAATCCCGGGCCCCAGGGTCGCAGGGGCCGGCGACCCTGGTTTTTTTTCCCCTTTTGTCCCGTTTTTGTGTCTGTTTTTGTTGTTTTCCGATTCTTTTTTCTCCTGTATTTTTCCTCGACATTTTTGATCATTTATTGGCCTGATTTTCCTATAGAAAACCTGATGAGAATCCTTGCATTTTATTTTGCAAAGTTTCTAATTTTCTGAGAAAGCCGAAGACTTTGTTGCGCAGAGCTGCCGATTTTCCGTCATAAGCTGAAACTGGGTCAAACGATGTCGGAATGACCTGAAATTTGGGGTGAAGCCTGCTGAGCAATAAATAAGACCAACCATAGGCTTTTGTTTGAGTTTTGAAGCCGTTTGGGGTCCTATCACCAGTAGACTTGCTTTTGTCGCGATGAAGATGTCGCGGTTTGATGTGCGGTCAACCGATGTCCGATTGACTTAAAATTTGACAGGGAACCTATTGGAGTCATTTTAAGATGATCTATAGGCTCTGTCTTGGAAACCATGGTCCCGGGGAGCTTCGCCGCCGAGAGGCCTGATTTGGCTTCCGAGCGTCAAAGTATGGTCAAATGTTGTCGAAATGACCTGAAATTTGACGTGTAGCCCTTTGTAAGCATTTTGAAGCCGTCCATGTGCTCTATCTGATGAGTGATGGCCTCGGTGGTTCTCACCGCCGAGAGGCTTGCTTTAGCTGTTCGAGGGTTGATATAGGGTCAAACGTTGTCGGTTTGACTCGGAACTTGACGTGGAGCCTTTTGGATGTATTTTAAGACCATCCATCGGCTTTGATCGAAGATTTGGTGTCTCCGATGTTTTCACCGCCGGGAGCTCCTTTTCAGCTGCCGGAGAAGCGAAGTTAGGCCAAATGATTTTGAAATGGACCGAAACTTCTTGTGTACTCCTCTTTTGGCTGTCTTGAAGGATCTTGCAGTTTTTGTTTGATTCTGACAAGATTTAATTTTTTGGAAGTAGCATTGCCTATTTATGGCAGGTTGCGACTTCATGTAGCTCTTTGGATCTTGAAGAGACAAAGTGACATTTTTGTTGTCAACAACAATGTAAAAAACATATGCAAAAGTACAAGCACTAAGTTTCACACTCAAAATAAACAATGCAAATGTATTTGAGCTTCTCTAACTTCTTTCATACTAGAGTAAAGGGAAAAGCATCAAAGATGAGACATTATATTCATTTTTTTTCATGTTACCCACAAAAAGTAGACATAAATGCACAAACCTCTTAAATGGAGATCACCAACCACCAAAATGAAATCAAAATGGGCGATGAAGTTAGAATACAAAACCATAGAAACGTTCTGCCTGAAGGTTGGAGCCACAGAAAGTTTTTGGAGAAACGTATGATAGAAAAGGAATGGAAAACAGGAGACGCGACTATATATGACTATATATATGGTGCGCATGACGACGATAGCGTCACTCACAATAATTTTGAGTGACTATCATTAATAAAAATAAAAATAAAAAAAATAAAAAAATGACGAAAAGACCGAATTAGAGCTAACAGTTTGGCGGGAACCCATCGTGAGAAATGCTAAAATCCTCATCAATCTTCTAAGAAGATATTTACCCATCTCGAAAGTTGGAACGGTAAAGTGATTTAAAAAAGGTTTCACTGTGCAGATAAAGAAGCACGCGCTCCTGGCAATGTGGCTAACGTCTCTGTCACTGCCAGACAGCCTTCCTCGCCTGTTTTACCGGATTTAGTCCTAGAGCTTCTCGTTTTGTCTTCGTTTCCTAGACCCAATTCATGCACGCCTCCCCAGTTCACGCACCTGTATTCATGTCATCTGTATTCTCTTCCCTTTATTCCTCCTTTGCTTCAGCTTGTTTCTAAAGCGCCATTTCATCTTCTTCTTCTTCTACTCTGTTATTGCAGTGGCTTGCCTTTTAGAAACTCTATTGTTTGTCCTACAGCTATCTCATTTGATTTCCCATCAAGGAGAGAAGATGAGTTGGTAGCTTTCTTGTCCCATTTTCTGCTCTTCTTCCAGGTATGGGTCGTTCCCCCCTCCCCCACACTTAACTTTTTTTTTAAATCAGTTAATGAAGATGATGAGATACTGGTTACTAAGATTTTTTTGTTGCATGTGTTCATCGGAACACACAAACATCTTGTTTTCTGCTTTTGTTTGGTTTTTCTTTTCCCAAAATCCGATTTCATGTCACCTTTCCTCCTTTTTTTTTTTCTGGGTTCTTTTTCCTTTCAAGATATGAATGACTGTAGAAACTTTGGTTTTTGGGGTTTTTCTATACGCCCATGCGTTCATTTCTCCTGTCCCTATGGATTCTCCGTATGCCCATTTCTTTCTTTTTATTTGACATTCCCAATGCTTTTCTTTTCCTTCGATTTCTCCACTTCAACTTTCAAATATCAAACTCATTTCACATTCCTTTCTCTTGAAATGGCCATTTCCAACCCATCATTCAGTCCATGTCTTTCCCCCATCTTGCTTTCCTTACCATTTCTTTTTTATTTCAATTTCCCTCTTCTTTTCTTTCTTCTTCTTGTTTTTTTTCTCTTTGATTTCTCAACTCCAAAGTCCAAATACCAAACACATTTTCACATTCCTCTCTTGAAATGCCCATTTCCAACCCACCATTCAGTCCTTGTCTTCCCCCCATCTTCCATTTTCTTTCGGTTTGTAAGTTTAATGAAAAGCTTTCACCATTTCTGAAATACACTCTAGTTACCAGTTTTCACACCTCTCTTTGCTCTTTTGCTTGTACCGTTCTGCAGTACCTTACTGTCTTTCATCTTTTCCACGTTGACACAGACATGGCTAAAGAGAAGCTAGTAGTAGAGGTTGTTGCAGCTCACAACCTCATGCCCAAAGATGGGCAGGGCTCATCTTCCCCATTTGTAGAAGTCGACTTTGAGAACCAGCGTCTCCGAACGGAAGCCAAGTACAAAGACCTCAATCCAGTGTGGAATGAGAAGCTAGTCTTTGATGTCAGTGACCCGGCCGACCTCCTCTACCGGTGTGTTGAAGTCAGCATTTTCAATGAGAAAAAGTCCGGCAGTAGCCGTAATTTCTTGGGCAAGGTCAGAATCTCAGGTTCGAGCATCGCCCGCCAGGGTGAAGAAGTAGCCCAGCTCTTTACGCTTGAGAAACGCAGCCTCTTCTCCCACGTACGTGGAGAAATTAGCCTCAAACTCTACCTCTCAACCAGAGAGGAACGGTCGACGCAGTCCAAATTGGTTCAACAATCTGTGGATAAAGAGAAAAACTCAAATGCACTGCAGCAGCATAAGCAGAAGCAGAACCAAGCTTCTTCATCTCAAACAATGCAAGTTCAGCAGCAGCAGCAACAACAGCAGCATCAGCAGGGGAAACCAATAGAACCACGAGTGGGGGACATCAAGCCAGTTGTAATTTCTGCTGAGGAACCCATGTCTGCGGCTTCCAATGCTATGGGGCCAGGTTTCCATTTGGGAGGTCGCCATGATTTCCGGCTCAAGGAAACTAGCCCTCACCTTGGTGGTGGGCCTTTGAACAAAGACAAGACCAGTTCGACTTATGACCTTGTCGAACAAATGCAGTACCTTTATGTTCATGTCGTCAAAGCTTGTGATCTTCCTCTTTCTGGAATCGAAGCCTATGCTGAGGTTAAGCTTGGGAATTACAGAGGTGTGACTAAATTGGCATCGGAGCGGAGGGGTGTTTCATTGAAAAGTCCTGAATGGGACCAAGTGTTTGCATTCTCAAAGGACTGCATACAGTCTTCTATGGTGGAGATATTCATCAAGGACAAGGATAGGGATGATTTTGTTGGGCGGGTCTGGTTTGATTTGAGCGAGATGCCAAAACGAGTCCCTCCAGACAGCCCATTGGCTCCTCAATGGTACAGGATGGAGGACAAGAAAGGGGAGAAGATAAAGGGGGAAGTGATGGTGTCGGTTTGGTTTGGGACACAGGCCGATGAGGCCTTCTCAGAAGCATGGCATTCCAGGGCTGCTAGTGTGTATGGTGATGGTCTTGGTTCGATAAAGTCCAAGGTCTATCTGTCATCGAAAGTGTGGTATCTACGAGTGTCAATCATTGAGGCTCAGGACCTTGTGCCGGGCGAGAAAGGAGGAGCAATGGCAAGGTATCCAGAGCTCTCTGCCAAAGCTCAAGTTGGGAATCAGGTTCTAAGGACTCGACCTGCATTGGCTGTGGCGAACCGGAGCCTCTTGAATCCTCTCTGGAATGAGGATTTGCTATTTGTTGTGGCTGAGCCGATTGAAGACTATCTGATGGTTTCAGTGGAGGACCGAATCGGACCAGGCCGCGATGGAGTGTTAGGCCAGGTGCTCATCCCAGTGACAGCAATTGAAAAGAGGACTGATAATAAACTTGTAGTTTCCAAGTGGTTTGGTCTTGACAAGAATTACAACAGCTTTGCTGATTCGAAGCTACTGACGAGGTTTGGTAGCCGAGTTCACCTCCGTCTGTGTCTCGATGGAGGTTACCATGTGCTCGATGAGTCAACATTGTACTGTAGTGATGTCCGGCCCACTGCAAAGCAGCTGTGGAAGCCACATGTTGGTGTGCTGGAGATGGGGATCTTAGGTGCCAGTGAACTAGTGCCGATGAAGATCAAACAAGGGACTGGGGCCTCCACAGATGCTTACTGTGTGGCAAAATATGGGCAGAAATGGGTCCGCACACGCACTGTTGTAGACAGCTTGGCACCCAAGTGGAATGAGCAGTACACATGGGAAGTGTTTGACCCTTGCACTGTCATCACCATTGGGGTATTCGACAATTGCCACTTAGACAAGAACCTATCTGTGGCTGGGGGTGGCAGTGGGGTCCGCGATCAGCGAATTGGAAAGGTCAGGATCCGGCTCTCAACACTGGAATCTAACCGTGTCTACACACACGAGTACCCGCTGCTGATGCTCCATACATCGGGGGTGAAGAAGATGGGTGAACTTCACTTAGCTATCCGGTTCTCATGCGCCAACATGGCTAATGTGCTCCACATGTACTCATGGCCATTGCTTCCAAAGATGCACTATGTGCAGCCTCTCACAGTTAACCAGGTGGAGAACCTGCGGTACCAGGCAGCGAATGTGGTAGCGGCTCGGCTCAGCCGGGCTGAGCCACCACTCGGGCGAGAGGTGGTTGAGTACATGCTTGACCATGACTCACATATGTGGAGCATGAGGCGAAGCAAAGCTAACTTCTCCCGTCTTGTGTCAGTCCTCTCGGGCTTCATTGCTGCAAGCCGATGGATGGAGTCTATTCACAGCTGGCAGCGCCCTGTGTACTCGCTCCTCTTTGTGGCAATGTTTCTCCTGTTTGTCTTCTTTTTGGAAATCATCCTGCCTACAGTGTTTCTCTGTGTTGCTCTTATGGGGATGTGGCGGTATAGGTTCCGACCTTTCCACCCGCCCCACATGGACACACGTCTCTCTTATGCCGAGTCAGTCTACCCGGATGAACTAGATGAGGAATTCGATACATTCCCTACGACTCGAAGTGGAGAGATTGTTCGAATGAGGTATGATCGGCTGAGGAGCGTTGCAGGGAGGATACAGACAGTGGTTGGAGACTTGGCGACCCAGGGGGAAAGAGTGCAGGCGCTGCTGAGCTGGCGGGACCCACGGATGACGTTCTTGTTTATGGTGTTTTGCTTGATAGCAGCGATTGGATTTTACACTCTGCCATTTCGGGTGGTAGTGGGCTTGTGGGGTGTGTATGCACTGAGGCCACCCAGGTTCAGGAGCAGGCTGCCTTCTCCTGCTCTAAGCTTCTTTAGGAGGTTGCCTACCAAGGCAGATAGTCTGCTGTAGAAACATGTCATTATGCAATGGCTCTGTAATACCTGTAATCGATCGACAGAGCTTGTTTTTGGATGAAAAATGCATGTATTCTTGGGATGTTTTAGGATCCAAATTGTTGTAGGTGTCTTTTTCTCATTGTACTGAGTTCACTATCAGTGTTGAGTGATCCTCAAAGACTATGCCTTGTGTTTTCCTTCTCTTTGCATTTGTGTAGAAAGATAATGCAGATGTCAACCATTTCATTGAAGGATCTATTCTAAGAAAAGAAAACGGATGACTCCCACAGGATTTCTAAGAAAGTAAAATGGATGATTAGAAAAATACTAGGCCATAGTTATAATGACCCTTTGCATTGTTTAATATGAGAGCTTGTCTAACGAAAAGAAAATTAGATGCATTCTCAATTTTTGTTCTTATCTGAAAACAGGCTCCAAAAATGACTTGGAGCATTTCTAGAATTTCTCTGTGCGAGAGCTTACATGGATTAGATCTGTTGCTGAGGATCTGCCTTTACTGGGCTCCTATCGACACCATTATTGATCATATGAGGAAACCCGGTCATGACCCAGTCTGCTTAAGAGGGATCTGTTTCTCACCATTACCATTTCATTCCCTCCTGTTTCTGTTTTGCATTTGAATCTTGACCTACTGCCTGTCTCTCGTTACTATAGGTTGTCAGGCTAGCCAGCTTGGTCCATCCCTCATTTACTCTGCAACCCCATTGCTTCAGAGTTCTCCACTGCCCCTCTTATATTTGCAGCCCCTATATCCATTGATTAGTCTTTGGGTTTCATGCTTTGTGACTGCTGAGTAGTCTGCCTTGCCAAAGATTCCTTAGCTTCCAGGGCATTTCTGATGAGTGTTGTTTACATTTAAATTAGAGTTGACCAATTGGTTTCATTGCTTGACTCTAGAGTAGGCCTTGAGCTCTAGGTGTGCTGAAAGTCCTTGTTTTGGGAAGATTAATTTAGAACTCGATTATCATTGTATAGTTTGGATCAGATGGGATGTAGATTGTGATCTCTACCTGTGGGGCCATGGACACCATACAGGTGGAATTGAAGACATAGTTTTGTGCTTGCTACCCGATGAGTTGTAATTAAGTGTTATTTCGTGATTGAAAAGAAAAGAAAATCACTACTTACTGTTTGAAGAAAAAAAAGAAGGAAACCATCAATCGGGTTACTGGGATTTTTTTTTCTCTTCTGTACAGATGTTACTTTGAATTTTGCGGTTGATAATGTTTTGCATCTTAAGAAAAAAAGATTAGCAGTGTAGGTGCAGAAAATAATGACCCACAATAACTGGGGTGCCTTAGAGGACTTATCCAAGGTGATGAAGATTAGGTACCGTCCGAAAGCCTGAAAGAGAAGAGCAAACGGTCAGAGGACCCTGGCCTGGGCGGCGCAAGGCTCTCCGATGCCAAAGTCAGTGAACGAACTGGAACAATGGAAGGAGAAGAAGAAGAGAGGCAGAGTAACGACTCTTTGGGTTAGATTGTGCGTACCTTGCATGTGGTATGAAGCTCTATTTATAGAGGCTTGGGTCGTATCTTTGGATGATATCTTGATGTGGGTCCCATGATTCGACTGGAAAGTCACGATCAGCCCACAAAGTAATAAATGCGGTCCATTCCAGCCCACTTTGCATTTAATGCCAGTCGGATCAGCCCACATCGCATTAAATGTGCGTCTTGTTGGGCCAGATCGTGTTGGGCGCCTTCGGCGGTAGGGGTACCATCGGATCCGCCCTCGGGCCTTGCCCTGATGTGGCTTCAGCCGTTGGATGCCGCCCTGTCAGTGATCTGGCGAAGATTGTGAACGGCTGGATGTCGCATCTGTCTCACTAGCTAGCGCCCCTATTCCTCCACGTGCCTGATGACGTGGGGGATGAGGGGCGCAAGTGGAGGCTCTTTCCTGCTTCGGCTTTCGTCCCGGCTCCTTCGGCCGAGGTGGAGCTTTCAGCCGAGGTGGGCACATGGGGTAGCCGAGCTCGGTGCCAGCGGTCCGGACCTGCTTGACTTCGGCCGGAGCCTCTGTCCAGGTAGCCGGGGTGAATCTGGTGCCACGTGGGCGGCACGCGGATGGCACGTGAGAATGCTTAGTTTCATCTGATGGCTGTGATTAGCGTAATCCTGGAGCTCTGGAAATCTCCCCACACAATTGCCCCCTAGCTTTTGACCTCTTAAACGTCCTAGCCTTTAGTGGTCGAAAGCTAGAAAATCTGTCTGGGGATGCGGCGATCATTGCCTGGTGTCGTTTCAACTTTTCTGAAGCAATAAATGCTCTGTCCTGCCTGCTCTGGGAAGCGAACCGACGGCTACACGTGTAGCTCCTCTACTGATTGTGTTGTCTTATTGATGGAACGGGCGCGGATTGCGAAATCCGTCCCTTCGAATTCGAAAGTAGCGCGCACCGAGGGTTCCCTTTCCATAAATAGGGTCGTCTTCTTCCTTTCTTGTTTCTGATTTCTTTTCGCCTTCGCCTTCACCTTTGATTTCTGCTCTGCTGCTCGAGATCTGTCTAGCGCGGACGACCGTAGGACACGCCCGGACCTGTTCTTGACTTGCCCTTTCTTCTCTGTAAGTAACTTCGAGCCTCTGTCAGGTTTTTCCTTTCTTTAGGGTCTCTCGACTTCTAGGGTTTTAACTCCACCGTTTCCCCTCTTTAGACATGGGCACCCCTAAGTTTCGGTTAGATACTGACGAGGGCATAGCTAGGTTTAGGGCCACTTACAGTATCCCGGAGGGAGTCCGCCTCAAGCCGGCGGATCCCATTGACTATGCCGCGCGTCGCTTTTCCGGCGGCTAGATGCCGTTCCCTCTGATCTCTGTGATCGAGGGCGGGGTCAGATTCCCTCTGCACCCCCTGCTTAGGGCTTGCCTTAGCGCCTGGTGTATCACCCCGTGCCAACTGATGCCCAATGGCTATAAAGTCATCATGGGCACGGCGAAGCTGAACGAGATCTTGGGGACCAACCTGGGTGTCCATGACATCGAGGACGCCTATGATATCTACAAGGTTGGGGAAGGAAAGTACTATCTCCGGGTGAAGCAGCAACGAAGAGGCTTCGTCCTGGCCTTGGAGGATTCTAGTAAGAACGCCGAGGAAGATCTCTTCTGTGTGTCGGGGGACTGGGAATTCGGCGCCGGCGAGAGCAGGGGGCTGATGGTCCCTCGTCGCCCCGGGACTGTCCCAAGTAAACACTGCTTCTTTTCCCCTTTTGTTTTGCTTGATCTTGACAACGCCGAGCTGACACTTACTGTTTGTGGCGCAGAAATTGGTGCGAGGCGACGCCGGGCTGTGAGCGAAGGCTGGAGGAAGAATGTTGACGACATCAACAAGGTCGAGAGATACAAGGGGCACGAGACCAAATCGGCCTGGAAACTGCTAGGGTACACGCTGAGGTACCGCGGCCACTACAGGAGAACCAGAGCTGCCCCAGAGGATGAGGCGCAACCTGATCTTCCTACGGTTACCGTTGCCGTGCCCGCCGGGATCCCCTTGAACGATCCGGCCGCGAGCCGAGCTGCGTCCGGTGCTAAGGCATCCACCTCTAGTTCGGAACCGCCGAATCTGACGGAGGTAGTGGACGCGTATTCGTCCGGCTGGGAAGAAGGAATGGAGGGAGGTTCAAGGGCGCCCGGTGTCAAGGATCTAGCGGCCAAGTTCAGGCAGAGGTCTTCCTCTTCTGCGACTCCATCGTCCGCCAGCACCCGTGCGCCTTCGGGCTCGGGGGGTGCTGGCGCCACTTCTGCCCCTGCCCCTGCTCCGAGCGAGGGGGTGCGGCGACGCTCGCTGGATCGCCCGAGGGAGGGGTCCCCGCCCAGGAAGAAGTCCAAGGTGGGGGAGAAGGACTCGGGGGCTGAACAGCCTCCGAAGGGTAGAACTCCTGCGCGGGCCCCCAGAGTCAAGGCTCCGCCTGAGAAAAGTGCGCCGGCCAGCGGGGCGGCGCGCGAGCTCACCATCTCGGTGGGGCAAGGATCCGGATCGGCCTCCGGGCCTCGAGCTGCCCCTGCGGCATGGAGACCCAGGATGGAGACGCAGCCTGGGAAGCCTCTGAACGTGGAGGACCGGCTGATGGGGAACGCCAACGTCATTGGAGCCTTCGCCAAAGCCTGTGCCTTGCCGCGAGACATGGAAATGCACGGGAGGTACGATGATGAGAGCCTGATGGTCTCGTCGATCCAGGCCAATCTTCTGGTGAGTATCTTCAATGCTTTTCTTCAAGTGCCTCAGCTTGGCTGCCTTGGTTTGACATATTTCCTCTTTTTGTAGAACGTGCAAAGGCTCCTGACCGTGATGGAGAGGAGTGACAGGAATGTCACAAAGATTGCCCAGCTCGAGTCCGAGGGAGAGAGGTTAAAGAAAGAGCTGGAGGGGCTGAGGAAGAGCAGCGCCGAGGCGGCCACCCGGCTGGAGGACCTCACATAGCAGGCTCTCCAACTGAAGGGTGACATTCGAGCGAAGACCAAGAGGGTCGCCGAGCTCGAGCCTGAACTGGCCAGGTCGAGGTCTGAATCGGTGGCTGAGGCGACAAAGCTGCGTGGTGAAGTGCTGGCTGGGCACGCCGAAATCGAGAAGCTCAAGCTGGGGAACGCCGAGCTGAAGAAAGAGAAGGCTTCCTTGCTGTCTGAGGCGCAGTCTTCTTTCCAAAGGGGGGTGGACCAGGCCACCGAAGAGTACGAGAGGCAGGTGGAGGAAATTACCTCCATCTTGTTCGAGGAAGGGTGCTTGGCCGCGCTGAGGCGCGCGGGGGTTCCCGAGGACCACCCGGTCTATCGAAATCTGCCGAAGTACTCGGACCCAGTCCCTGAGCCGAGCCCTGCTCCTTTGGGTGAGAGCGCCCCGGTCGGTGCCCCCGCAGCTGACCCTGCCTCGGATGCTGCCCCAGCTGCCCCGGCCCCGAGCGACCCCCCGATCGCCAGCGATGCTTCGGCCGTGCCTCAAGGCGAAGCCTCTTCTGCCCCCACTTCGGGTGAGGTACTGGTCAAAGCCTCTTCTGCCGGCGATACTCCAAGCAAGGTTGCGGTCGCGGCCGATGCCGCTGGTCCGTCAGATGCGGTGATCGACCTGGTGGAGTTGCCGAAGCCACAGTAGTTTTGCTTCTTTTTACTTTTGGCCTTTTATATGTATTGCTCTTCAGCCCTGTAACATCCTTTGCTTTTAATGAGAACAGAGCTCCTTTACTTCTCTTTTGTTTTTCTGGGTGTGATATTGAATGGTATTGAATGCCTTTAATGTGATGCGTGACCCTAGAGAGAGTCGAACGGTCTTCATAGCTATCTGTGTCGTTTCTCCGTATTCTGGAGACCATAAATAGCAGTAAGCATGGTGATAGGGCCGATGAGGGAAACGGGCGAACGTCTCCACGTGGCGCCATAGGGATCGCTGGTCATCAAACAGGAAGACGTGCGTCCCGCGTAACGCGTGGGAGACTTCACCCCATAACTTCCTTCGGAGACCGGGCCCTTCTTCTTCCTATAAGTAGAGGTGGTAGGCTCGCCGTGGGAGAGGAAAAGAAAAGAAATTAAGATAGCTTAATTCACATAGACGTAGGAGCCATGTCCAGTAGACCTTTAGAAATATTCGATCCGGGGGGAACCCCTGCGCCTGAGGACGGCTTTCTCCGAGGGGGGAAGCCCGTCGTGGTCTGCGCGCTCTCTGAAAGCGTTCCCCATGGACCACGCGCTCTCTGAACGCGGGTCCATGGCCAACCGTCCCTGGTCCGGTTGCAGGGGAGTCTTCTGCAACTGTGGGATGGTGGCGCCCTCTGCGTCTGGCGGTCCTGCAGGGTCCTGCGTCGCAACGCGCTCCCTGCGAGCCCCCTGCGGTATATCAGGACCGCGGAGCTGAGGGTGGGATTGAGGCCCCGCTGGACCGAGGGGCTCTTCAAACTTCGGTTGGTCTCACTGACCGGAGGGTGTTGAAGAGCTCAGCGAGGTCCAGGGCCTCCGAACTGGAGGGGCTCTGCAACGCTTTGGTCTGACCAACCAAAGCGTATTGTAGAGCTCAGTGGAATTCAGGATCCCTCAGAACCTCCAAGCAGCGGACCGGAGTCTTCGAGCCTGCAGCCTGAAGAGTCGGTGAAGATCAGAGCCTCCCAGTCTTTGTTTCCTTTTCTGTTTTTAGAGGACTGCGAGCCTCCTTTCTGTATTTTATTTTCTTTTCTGTAACCCTTGTAATGATGTAATTACAATGAATAAAAAAGAAAGAGTTTTGTGATTACTCAATCTGTGTATTGTGTTCTTGTATTCTTTTTTACTTTCTTCGCACTGTTGTGTAACACTTGTATTTCTGTGCTGCTTTTTTGCACTTCAGTGCTTGCACTGCTCTTTCTTTCTTAAAAACTGACCTTGGCCGAAATGGCTAGCATTGGCCGAGACGAACTGCCTTGCGCCGAAGTGGATCCATAATCCCGCTGGTCTCGGCTGTGTGAGCATGAGTTCGGCAACGGTCTTTGAGGGGTGTATAAACCCGGAACTTTAGGAAACGACTGAGTGTTCGAACTCGAAGCCTTTTCCAGGGCGGTAGACCCAGGGCTTTAGGAAACGACTGAGTGTATGAACTCGAAGCCTTTTCCAGGGCGGTAGACCCGGAGCTTTAGGAAACGACTGAGTGTATGAACTCGAAGCCTTTTCCAGGGCGGTGGACCCGGAGCTTTAGGAAACGACTGAGCGTCCGAGCTCGAAGCCTTTTCCAGGGCGGTAGACCCGGAGCTTTAGGAAACGACTGAGTGTATGAACTCGAAGCCTTTTCCAGGGCGGTAGACCCAGGGCTTTAGGAAACGACTGAGTGTATGAACTCGAAGCCTTTTCCAGGGCGGTAGACCCGGAGCTTTAGGAAACGACTGAGTGTATGAACTCGAAGCCTTTTCCAGGGCGGTAGACCCAGAGCTGCCGGAGTCAGTCAAAGAGAGATGACAGATTGATGACAGGGCGAAAGCTGCTTTCATTGATTCTGAGATTCATTACATCTTTAGAAATAGAACTTCTTTAAGTGGGATGCATTCCACGGCCTCGAAAGTGGCTTGCCCTCTAAGTCCTCGAGCTTGTAGGTTGATCTTCCTGCCAGTGAGACTACCCTGAACGGGCCATGCCAGTTCGGGGCCAGCTTCCCTTCGTTTGGTTCTTTGTCAGCTAGCAGGGTCTTTTTTAGAACCAGCTCTCCCACGGAGAATCTTCTTTCTCTGACATTTTGATTGTATGCCCTGTCCAGCCGCTTGCTGATAGTCGGTCAGTCGCAGGGCTGCTGCTTCTCGGCGCTCGTCTGCCAGCTCCAGCTCCATTGCCAGGTTCGTCTCATTTCGGGCTTGGTCGACCAGCTCTGTCCTCAGGGTGGGAATGCCGATTTCTAAAGGAATGACCGCCTCCATCCCGTAGGCCAGAGAGAAAGGTGTCGCCGAGTTGGACCTTCTTGGAGTTGTTCTGTATGCCCATAGCACGCTCGGAAGCTCTTCTACCCATCTTCCCTTTGCCTTGTCCAGTCGCTTCTTCAGGCCGTCCAGGATCACTTTGTTAGAGATTTCGGCCTGGCCATTACTCTGCGGATATGCCGGAGTGGAGTAATGGTTTCTGATACCGTGTTCTTGGCAGAAGTCTTTGAAGGACCTGGAGTCGAACTGGGTCCCATTGTCCGAAATCAGGGTCCTGGGGATGCCGAACCTCATTAGGATGTTTTTCCAAACGAAGTTCCTGGAGTCCCTGTCCGTGATGGAGGACAACGGTTCAGCTTCTATCCATTTTGTGAAGTAGTCTGTAGCGACTATCAGCCATCTCTTGTTCCCTGGAGCTCGGTGGAGAGGCCCCACAATGTCCAGGCCCCATTGAGCAAAGGGCCATGGACTAGAGAGGGGACTCAGATCTTGCGCTGGCTGATGGAGAGAGTGGGAGAACTTCTGGCACTTCTTGCATTTCCTGGCATACACCTGCGCATCCTTCTGCATGTAGGGCCACCAGTAACCCTGGCTTATAGCCCTGTAGGCCAGTGATCGACCTCCTATGTGACTGCCGCAGATTCCTTTGTGGATCTCATACAGGAAGTCGTCCACCTTGCTCGGGTGGACGCATTGGAGGTATGGACCTGTGAAGGATTTCCTGTAGAGTTTGCCTTCGGGAGAGAGCCAGAATCGAGCTGCCTTGAGTCTGATTCGGTGGGCTTCAGTCTTGTCCTCGGGGAGCTGATCGTCCTTTAAGTAAGCAATGATCGGGTCCATCCAGCTTGGGCCGAGGTCAGCACAGAGGACAAGCCGAGATGAATGGAGTTCTAAGCTTGACCTTGATATCGACCCAACCTCGACGGTCCTTTTCTTTCCGGCTTCGACGGCGGAGGCTAGGCTGGCAAGCGCGTCAGCGTGCGTGTTGGTATCTCGGGATACCCGTCTGACCTCGGCTTTCTGGAAATGATACAACAGTTTTTTCGCAAGGGCTAAGTAGGCCGCCATCCTGTCGTCCCTGGCCTGGTAGTCTCCAGCGAGCTGGCTAGTTACCAGTTGAGAATCGCTGAAGATCACCAGGTGCTGGGCTCCGAGGATTTGGGCGCTGTTCAACCCTGCTATCAGTGCTTCATACTCTGCCTCATTGTTTGTTGCTTTGAAGTCCAGGGTGAAAGCCTGCTCTATGACCAGACCCTCTGGCGATTAGAGGACTATGCCGGCGCCAGCTCTCTTGGAGGTGGACGATCCGTCGACAAAGATCTTCCATGCCGAGGCGGGAGACTGTCCGACCTCAGTCACTTCTGGCTCCTGCCCTATGCCCCCAGTGCCGTGCCGAGCTGGGGCGGAGCCGAGTTTGGCGAGACGAATTCGACGATGAAGTCTGCCAGAATCTGGGCTTTGATCGCTGTTCGGGGACGGTACTGTATATCATATTACCCCAGTTCAACTGCCCACTTTGATATTCGCCCTGAAAAGTCAGCCTTTTTTAATATTGAACAGAGTGGATGCTCCGTGATTACCACAATGGTGTGGGATTGGAAATAATGGGAGAGCTTGCGGGAGGCACTGACGAGAGCCAACGCGAGCTTTTCCAATAGAAGGTACCTGGTCTCGGCATCGAGCAGAGTCTTGCTCGTGTAATAAATTTGTTTTTGAATTCCCTTGTCCTCCCTGATGAGGACGGAGCTCACTGCGTGATCCAAGACCGCAAGGTTTAAATACAAAACCTCCCCCCGAGTTAGGGTGGAGAGTAAGGGTGGTGACGACAGATAGGTTTTGAGCGCGGCCAATGCCTGGTCGCACTCAGGAGTCCACTGGAATTTTAAATTTTTCTTTAGAAGCTGAAAGAAAGGCCTGCACTTATCTGATGACCGGCTAATGAAGCGATTGAGTGCTGCAGCCATTCCTGTGAGCTTCTGGACTTCTTTCGTGGTAGAGGGGCTCAGAATGCCCTGGATCGCGGTGATCTGGTCTGGATTGGCCTCTATCCCCCTCCGTGTTACCAAGCTGCCGAGGAACTTTCCAGAGGCTACGCCGAAGGCGCACTTGGAAGCATTTAGCTTGAGCTTGTACGCGCGAAGGATGTCGAAGACTTGGCCGAGATCCGCCAGGTGGTCGTTGGAGTGCACTGATTTGACGACCATGTCGTCGATGTACACCTCCACCGTTCGGCCGAGCTGAGCCTGGAACATCTTTGTCACGAGGCGCTGATATGTCGCCCCCGCGTTCTTCAGCCCGAAGGGCATTACCTTGTAGCAGTAAGTGCCGCAGGGGGTTATGAATGACGTTTTCTCCTTGTCAGGCTCGTGTAGTGGAATCTGGTGGTAGCCTCTGTAGGCGTCGAGGAAGCTCATTCGGTCATGGCCAGCGGTGGCGTCGATCATTTGATCAATCTTCGGAAGGGGGAAACTATCTTTAGGGCAGGCCCTGTTCAAGTCTGTGAAGTCCACGCACACCCTCCATTTACCAGTTTTCTTTTTAACCACCACCGTATTAGCCAGCCAGACCGGGTACTGGACTTCCCGGATGGCTCCTGCCTTCAGCAGTTTGTCGACCTCTTCGACGACCGCGTCCGTCTGCTGCAGCCCTGTCCTTCGGGCCCTTTGCACTACTGGCTTGTGGCTGGGGTCCACATTTAACTTGTGGCACATGACCTCGGGGTCGACCCCAGGCATTTCGCTTGGGCTCCAAGCGAAGACATCGACGTTCTGCATCAGGAACCTTGAGAGTTCGGCTCTCTCCTCGTCTGGCAGCTGGGTGCCGATCAGGAAGAACCTATCTGGGTCTGCCGAGTTCAGCCTGACCTCGGCCAGGTCCTCAGTACTTTTCTTCTCGGGGTCTCGGCCGATTTCATCTAGGTCTTTCTCGAATTCGGCGAGGTTGGCGCGCTCTGGCTCTTTCTCTGCCGGGACCGCGGCCAGCATGCACTGCCTAGCTTGCTGCTGATCTCCCTCCACCGTGACCACTTCCATTTTGCCCTCCTTGCTCTCGAATACGAACTTCAGCTTCTGGTGGAGGGAAGAAGGGACCGCTTCCAACTTGTGGAGCCACGTTCTGCCCAAGATAACGTTGTAGGGAGAAGGGGCATCCACGACCAGAAAGTCGGCCAGCACGGAGGCTCCGCCGACCCGGGGTTCCAGGGTGATCCGACCCTTGGGATAGACTGGCTTGGCGGATAACCCTAGCAGGGGCGCACGGACTTCCGTGAGGTCTGCTTCCGAGAGGTTCATTTTTTTGAAGCACTCGTAGTAGAGGACCTCGGAAGAGCTACCGGAGTCGACGAGGATCCTCTTCACGGTAAAGTCCCTTAGCTTCATTGTGAGGAGCAGGGGGTCGTTGTGAGGAAGCTGGATTCCCTCTAGATCTTTATATGAGAATGAGATCGCGGGTCGGTCGCGGCGAGCTCTTTTAGATGCCGGTCCGAGCTCGGCTTTCATCACCTCCTTCCCATGCGACGCTCGCCTGGCCTCGGCACGGGCCCGCGAGCCTCCACGAGACGAGGGAGAGGGAAAAAGGCCGAGTCCGGGATCGGGACAATGGGGGATGATGCCGCGCCACGTGCATCTCTTTGGCTAAACCGCACATGGAATTAAAAGAAACTTTATCCGTGCACGTGATTCCCCACAGGGTTCCGCGGTGAGGATTATCTTTACACATCATCTCACATATAACCATATCAAACATATTCTCAAGATTGCGGAAGCGTGTAGCAAACCATACTAATACTATTCAATTCCATAAACAAGACTGATTTATGATTAACATAACAAGATATCAGAATGAGCAATGATCATAAGCATATTTCCCCAAAAGTAAAGTTAAGTATATTTACAAAATATCAGTTGATTAATGCCCCAAAATAACGGTCAACAAAGACCGTACAACCAAATGAAACCTAAAATAAAGATATCATAAGTTCCCAAAATGTATCGTTCTCAAGGCAAGGCCGAATGTCTACATGACATCATCGGCTTGCCACTCAGTCACTCGCTGCGGTTCACCGACCGCCTCCTCCGGCTCCTCCTCAATGGCAATAAGCTCGGGACCTGAGTACCAAAATAAATGGATCAGACACGACGGTCTGGCAGGTGGGTGAAAAGATATAACAATAATTCAAAACAATGATGCCTTTAGAAACATAGTAAAATCTAGATAAACAATGAATTTTCATAAAAGAAGAATGCAACATTTAAAAGAGTTACATATGCAAATAAAACATGTAAGGTGACAAGGATTCGGGACTAACAAGGTGGCAACCACACAAAGCTAAATCCTCTCTCACAAAAGTGATGAGAGCACATCGGGACATTGACCTCAGTCACACGAGGTGAGGAGAATCAACGACGTTAACCTCAGTCACACGAGGTGAGGAGAGTCAACGATTTTTATATAATAAATACATATAATACTCTGCGGGACCACGGTAGCGAACCGGGTATATCGGGGCGAGGCGGGAACCATGCTGCAGCCGGTATAACTAAAGGGGGATATCCAAACCGGTGGATCAAACCGATAAAGTTATCCAAGCTGAGTGGTGCCAACTCATAGGTAACATGCGAAAACCAAAGCAATTAAATACACATAACGGGGCGAGAACCCATAGGTACAAAACACATAAAAGTCGGGACGGGTCTAAACAAATTAACAATATGGTAACACAATGCTCTCAGTTCAAGGGTACTCACAAATCACGGGTTGAAATCCCAAAATAGGGGAATTGGTTAAAAATCAAATACAAATAGTTTCCAATACCTTTACAGGCTAACAATGGGTTTCTAGAATTGAATTAGTGTGAATAGGGTCCCGTATGTCGGTTATGATGAAATTTTGGTACTCTTTAAGAGTTAGGGACATTCCGGGTTCTTATACACCTTGGTCAATCTAGAAAACCTCATGGAATCTCCATGATGAGGTTCCTCCTTCCTTCGGACTTCATACAATGCCTTACCCGTCCTTGAATAACATTGGGGCTCCAAACAATACCTCCACACTACAGCCCCTCACAATTTACCCCAATCTTTCATGGGTTTAAATGCATCATTACAGGTTCAATGTCTTCAAATAAGAAAAGAAGGGATAGAGCTGAATTGGACTTGAGTATGGGCTTGGAATGAATCTGGAAAATAGTCCCACAATTCTCTTATTTTACAGTTCATCTCATTTCAGTCCGATCGATCGGACTCATTGGCCGATCGATCGGTCCTGAATCGTTCCCAGTTATTTACAGTCCGATCGATCGGACCTGATGGGCGATCGATCGGTCCTGAAAACACTCTCAGTTATTTACAGTCCGATCGATCGGACCTGATGGGCGATCGATCGGTCCTGAAAACCCTCTCAGTTATTTACAGTCCGATCGATCGGACCTGATGGGCGATCGATCGGTCCTGCAACGAACCTCAACCCATTTGGTTGAATTCTTCTCTTGTCCAACTCCTATCCATTTCCTTTCTTTCCCCTTCTTTCATACATATCTTCACGAATAATTGGGCTATTTCTTGACCTCCTTATCTCATCAAATCATCATTCAAAATCAATAAGACTAAACCATCAAACATGATAAACCATTAAAACTATTAATGAAGACAAATCAAGATTTTGCATAAAACATGATAAAAACACATGAGAATCATTTCATCCACTTGCCTTGGGTCCAATGCAAATCAATTTGAGCTCTAATCACCTCTTAAGCCCACAATCAAACACCTATACACAAAACCCCCAAATCCAAACCCTAGATTATCAAAATCCAAGTAAAACAAGACGGGATTTTCCAATAATTGAAATGGAGCTTCCCTAGGGCTAAACAAATAAGATTATAAAACTTTTAGGAAGATCACTTACAAGGAAGTTCTTCAAAAAGCAAGGTGTTGTCCAAAGGAAGTCTTGGAGTGGGCGGTTTTCTTCAAAAATGGTGTCAAGATGAAGGCCTTGAGATGAGGAAAAAGATTGTAGCCTCTAATTTTCCATTAGCACTAGCCTAGTGGGGGATTGAAGATGAAGAAGCAAGAAAAAGGCAAGGGAAAACCCTTAGGGCTGGGATTTCTCTTCTCCTCTAGGGTTTTTGCCAGAAATGGGAAAAATGAAGAAGAAGCTTTCTATATATAGTAAGTGGGAGTGGGGCCGACAACTTAAAAGACTTCTCGGGCTCAAAACATGGTTTTCGGGGCTTCAAACGAATTCGACGAAGAAGACAAAGTTGATCGGAAAAATTTCTAGTTTCCAAAAAGTATATATTTTGCATATTTTGGTGACATTGAAATCGGTGTCCAGATTTTGGGTAAAAAGACCATTTTGCCCTCAATTAGTGAAAAATCGGGTTTAAGGTCCTCGAATGAAAACGATGTCATCATGGAAGTTGTAGGGATTAACAAGATAAGTCCAATGGGGTTAAAAATACGATTCTTGGAAATCATCGGTAAACCCCCAATCTCACACAATTCGTAACAAGAGCCCCCAAAGGGTCCCACAAATAAAAAGGCTCTCCAAATTCCCCAAAGCTATTATAAAAGCTATTCTAATCCCCAACTAATCCAAAAACCACTAAACACACTTAAAACTAAAATACAACTTAATCAACTCTAAACGAGGTCCCTCGGGTCGGGGTCTTACATCCACATTGCATCTCGGTAACTGTACCAGATGGCCGGCCAACGAGACTACACCCCTGGTGACGAGCCAGCTGGTCGTGTCTCGGTTTTCGGCCTCATGCTAGTTCAGCCTCATGTTGGTTCGACCTCATGCTGGTCTCAGCCTCATGCTGGTATCGGCTACATGCATTCTCGGCAACAGTGCCATCGAGATTACATTGGCTCCAGGTCCCGCGCCAGCCAGTCATATCTTGGTCCTCTCCAGCTCAGTAGCAATGCCTCTTCAGTTTTGGCAACAATGCCAGAAAGCCTTCAGTGCCACCGAACTCATCCTAGCTTCGGTCAGAACACCAGCTAGGCATTTCTTGATCTTTCAGTCGGTGACGAAGCCTGAAGGAAAGTCCTTATAATACTTAGCTTCCGACAGTTAGGGAACTCTTTGAAGTCGAAAGATGGGGGGCTTTGTGTGGGGATGGGTATTTCATAGCTATCTCTGCTACAGTGCCACCAAGCTTCCCCATCTCCCCTCTCTCGACGGATCTCGGCCTCGGCTTCCTCCACCACGGTAGCAGCGTGAAGACTTCACTTGGGCAGCAGTGCCAGGTAGTCAATCTCAGCCATATCCATCATCTCGGCTACATACTCCACTTCGGCCAAGCATTCCACTTTGGTCAAATGTTGCACCTCGGCACCCGTGCCAGGTCGCCAACCAGGTCATGGTCGCTTTCGACTTCGGTCATCCCTGACCTCAGCAACACACCCTGACCTCGGTCACGCACCTCAGCTATAGTTCCAGAGAGCTAGCTAAGGCAGGGACTGACAACTGTCCTCCCATGGACATTCAAGCACGCTACATGACATGTGACAAGACAAGGGCGCCGCCCAAGTCCCTGACAGAATGGCTCACATAGCTCCCAAGGCACCAAGATAAGGCTCTGATGGGACAAGATGGACTACGATGGGACAACTCCCTGACAGAGCCACCTTCTTGTCTCCTCTCTCTCTCCAAAGTCAAATCCTCTCCCTCTCATCCTATCCATATAAGTTGCAGCAGGCACAGAAGAGAAGGGGAGAGACCAGACGTTGGCATGCCATCTTTTTCCCCAGATCTCCATCCTACTATTGAGTTCCCTGAACTGACTTAGGCATCGGACAAGGTCCTCTGACTCTCTTCTTCCCCCTCTTCCAGGTCTCAAGGCAGCGGTTCATCAATCATCATGAAGGAGCTACAACCTCCGTCCTCTTCAAGTGAGTATCAAAATCACAACCCCCATGTCTGTGAATTTTTGTGCACTTACAAAAATAATATATATTTTCTTTTCCAGTATTGATGTGGATTACTCCTGCTTTTGTTCATAGCGTCACATGATCTCCACAATTATTTGATGCTGCAGTATCAATATTTACATTGCTGACTGTGAATTGGCAAATGATTATGTATCGTTTCTATCACTGTTGTAATTGTTTAGTTTGCAAATGAGGACCAACCTTCGAGCAGCCCGAACAGCTCATAGCAAAGTGTTGCTTGGTTGTATATTAATGCAATTGAGGCCATTGTACTGAGCCATTGTGTTAGGCCTACCATTTAATAGATGCTGAGGAATTATTCTTAGTACTACCCACACCAAAAAAAAAAATTACAGTGTCATCACTGAACTTGATAAGTATACAAGAACTTCTTGTAGGAAGTGAAGCCTTCCCATATATATGGGAATGAAATGAAAAATTAAACCCAGAAGTAGGTATCCACAAGAACCAAGAAATTTTTTAATAAAGATATGAAACCGCAACATAAGATTTATGTGGGAAAACCTATTATGAGAAGGGAAAAAAACATGGAAAAACTTGATAAAATCTTTAATAAGAGAGTATATTGTGTTCCTTTTTCCGAACTATATTGGCAAAATCTAAGGTACTATATCAAATAGTGAAGATACAATGTTGCCTCTCTGATGTCTACGCAAACACAGTTTCTCATGGAAATCACTTCCAAGCTTGCTTGAATCAAATAGTAACGGAGACATGAGGCTTCGACGAATTAAAAACCATGGAAGAAGAGTGATGATGCTCAGATTTTGACTCGAAAGAGAAAACCTTCGTTTTCTTCTCCTCTTTTCCTCGTTTTTTCTGAAGTTGAGAAAGAAAACCGTAGTCTATAATATATAAAGATGGAAGATTTTCTCCTACGGGAGTACGCATCTAGACTGTCCCCAAAGGAGGGACACCCACCATCCTCCCGCCATGACTACAGCACCGATCCAGATGGACGTCTCTTTCTCTCTCTCTCTATATATATATATATATGGAGATGCTCTTATGAGATATATCTCTCACCTTATATGAGATAGGGGTGGGGGCCCTCACATTTAAGTTGTTGGCATTGGATATAGATGTGAGGGCCCCAACCTTTCTCTTATAGTAAGGTGAGAGATGCTCTCATATATATATATATATATAGAGCAATGCAATCCTAAGCTCAAGCTTAGGATAAAATCTCGTAAGCTCATACTTATGGGGCCCACCTTTGGTTTATCCAAATGGACCAAACACATGACGCCTTTAAATTGCACATGTCCACCAACTTTCAGTCAAATCCAAATTTACTGGACCGTTGGATCGACTATGTATTGATCTGAATGAACTATTGACCATTAAACATTTGGGCCCATATGGAGATGATAGAAATCACGGTTGAGGCTGATTTTTTACAGAGAGAAAGATCCCAGGGAGTCCTTCAAATCCCCCCACCACATCCTCATGTGGGTCCCCAGGTGGGCCCCACCACACACTTGAGCTTATCTTATCCTAAGCTTGATCTTAGGAGAGCTGGATATATATATATATCAATAACTTATGTGGATGGGGCTCACTTTTTTTTTATTCATGCTAGGATCATGTATTCATGTCTTAGATGTGTTTGCTTTCCTCCTTATCATGTAGGAGGGTGTTTTGTAGTTTTGATTGGTGTGGGGTGGTGTGAAGCGCAAGAAGTTGGAAACCCTAGGCACCAAAAAGAGGGTTTGTGCAAACCAAGTCTAGTAGATTTGGTCCATTGTAACTCCACTCATGACCAAGACTAGTTAGGAGACAGGTTTCCACTTATGGTTGCGTGTTTATCCATCTTATCCCTTTCATGACTCGGTCATGGGAGAATTGACAATCTCTTTACAAGATCGAGGTTCACCACTTCAAGTTTGGTTCTAGTACAGGGTCGGGCTACACAATTGGTCGGGCAAAGCCAAACAGGTCTAAATGGGCAAGGCAAGGCATGACGGTTCTAGACTAGGCCTAACCGGACCAACTCATTCATACCCAAGTGGACAATATGGCCCCAATACGGGTAGAAAAGGTTAAGTCGGATCCAGTCAACTCAAAAGGCAGTAGTGTAGAAAATATGCGCTTGCCAATTTAGAAGGTCATACTAAGAATCCGATCAGTTTAGAGGAGAAGTGGGCAGCAAATGCATGATAAACTCTAAAGACCGGCCCAATGGGTCAAACATATATACACTAGCTCATCCTACAAAGCTAAGGTCCTCAAGGCCTGCGCTATGTCAAATAAGGCCAAACAAGCAAGAACAACACTATTCAACTATGTACAAATCTAAGGATCCTAAATGTCGTGGAATACAAATATCTTGGTGCTTCTAAATGTTATTGATGATGCCAAAATAGGATTTCGGACACCACCGGTCAAGTAATAAATGCTAGGTAAAAATGTAGTAAATAAATGAGAGAGAGAGAGGGAATTTATAGTGGTTCGGTCTGTATGACCTACGTCCACTTTGAATATGGTGATCTTTGATTGATAAGGTGGATTACAAGCGAGAGAGAGAGAGTAAGATCTTCATTCCCCTTAGTGATAAGATGGCTCCTCTATTTATAGTCCTCCCCTAACAGATGGGGACGACTTCTCTTTGAAGCCTCAGAGCTGTCCTCGAGGGACGGGCCAGATGGAGGCAGGTGAGATATTCTCCGCAGGAATTGGTAGAAGCGGGACTGCTTCCAAAGCGACGTAGATGCCTGCCTTGACTTGGTCACTCCGTGGATCTGGACCTGGGCTTCCCTGGTGGATTTGGATCTGGCTCATCATATTCTAGGCCACTTGGGCCTGACTCATCATTTGCCCCCAATGCCCTGCGCACAAAGAAGCTTTGAAAGGGGGGCATTTTGAGAAGGAGATGAGCCTAAAACTTGCTAAAAAGAATGCCCCAGGCCCAAAGTTGGAGCAGAGGACGAGGGTACCAAGCGGCCGATCTGCAGTTTGCTGTGCAGGCGGAGAGGAGGTGGTTGCGCCAACAGACGAAGCAGGCAGCAGGAGGCTGGGCGCCCGGAAGAGGCCTGGGCGGTCGACAGGCAGTCTGGGCGCCAGGAGCAAAGGTGCCAGGGAGCTGGGCGCCAGGGTGCTAGAGTGCTGGGCGCCAAGGTGCTAGGGTGCTGGGCGCCAGCAGGGAGCTGGGGTGCCAGGAGGATCTTTAGTATCCGGGAGCGGTTGAGGCCCGATTGTTGACATTCAATCTGGAAAGAGAGGCAGACTTCTTGCCTGCTTGAGAGCAGTGCAGAGACGAAGCGTTTTTTGCAACCCGCGAGAGGGCCGCTAAGCTGGATATATAGACTGCCTGTTTAAGAACAGTGCAGAGGCCAAGCTTTTTGGGCGACCTGCGAGAGAGCCGCTAAGTTGAAGATAGGCTGCCTGTTTAACAACAGTGCAGAGGCCAAGCTTTTTGGCGACCCGCGAGAGAGCCGCTAAGCTGGAGATAGGCTGCCTGTTTAAAAACAGTGCAGAGGCCAAGCTTTTTTGGCGACCCGCGAGAGAGCCGCTAAGCTGGAGATAGGCTGCCTGTTTAAAAACAGTGCAGAGGCCAAGCTTTTTGGCGACCCGCGAGAGAGCCGCTAAGGTGGAGATAGGCTGCCTGTTTAAAAACAGTGCAGAGGCCAAGCTTTTTGGCGACCCGCGAGAGAGCCGCTAAGCTGGAGATAGGCTGCCTGTTTAAAAACAGTGCAGAGGCCAAGCTTTTTTGGCGACCCGTGAGAGAGCCGCTAAGCCGGATGTATAGGCTGCCTGTTTGAGAACAGTACAGAGGCATGTCACCACGTAGGGCGATCCGCGAGATGATTCATCCAAATGGAACATCCAAGAGAGAGAAAATCATCCCAAGAGAATGAGACGAGTGTGCAAGTAGCTGTAATGATGGGTGCAGTAGAGAAAAAACAGACGGAGACCGTTGTTGAGCGGACTGCAGCAATCGCGCAAGGGGCACTAGGCGAGGTTGAAGGAGAGGATGGCGTGGCTGATGGCGCTGGCGGGCGGAGCCCGGGCTTCCAGCCCGTGGGCGTCGTGGCGGAGGGAGGCGCCCAGCCCCTGGGCGTCGCGGCAGAGGCAGCAGCGGCGGCGCTGGGCGCCGCAAGGGGCGCCCAGCCCGCGGGCGTCGCGGCAGAGGGAGGCGCCCAACCCCTGGGCGTCGCGGCAGAGGCAGCAGCGGCGGCGCTGGGCGCTGCAAGGGGCGCCCAGCCCGCGGGCGTCGCGGCAGAGGGAGGCGCCCAGCCCCTGGGCGTCGCGGTAGAGGCAGCAGCGGCGGCGCTGGGCGCTGCAAGGGGCGCCCAGCCTGCGGGCGTCGCGGCAGAGGGAGGCGCCCAGCCCCTGGGCGTCGCGGCAGAGGCAGCAGCGGCGGCGCTGGGCGCTGCAAGGGGCGCCCAGCCCTTGGGCGTCGCGGCGGCGGCGCTGGGCGCTGCAAGGGGCGCCCAGCCCCTGGGCGTCGCGGCAGAGGGCAGCAGCGGCGGCGCTGGGCGCTGCAAGGGGCGCCCAGCCCGCGGGCGTCGCGGCAGAGGGAGGCGCGGGCGAGGGAGGAGCTGGCCCCGCGGGCTGCGCGCTGGCCGCGCTGGGCGAGGGAGGCTCGGGCGAGATCCCCCCTTGGGCGAGGAGAGAAGGACTTGGGCGCCCGGGGGAGTCCAGGGCGCCCGAGGGATGCTTTGGGCGCCAAGGGACTTGGGCGCCCGGGGGAGTCTGATCCCGTGGCGGACGTGTATTCCTTTTTTTTTTTTTTTTTTTTTTTTTTTTCGGGGGCGCTGCCCCCTGGGCCCCCGCGAGCTGACCGGTCAGCTCGACCCCCGCCGGGGGACACCCCCGGACCCCCTCTGCGTAGGGCATGATATATCCCTTAACACATGTAAATTTCAAGACTCTGCCCCTCGGTAACTTCTAATGGGTCATCCCAGAAGAAGAAATGAGAGAGATTCTCAAGCTGAGGAGAGGGCGTGCCAGCTAGGAGAGGGCTGTGCCAGCTGGAAGAACTTCCATGGCTGATCTTTCCGCGGCCCGCGGGAGGGCGACCAGGCTTTAGACCGAACTCTTAGTAGCCTATGAGAGGGCGGCCAAGGCAGAGGCTGAGCTTGTACAGACCCGTGAGAGGGTGATGCTCAGAGAGACCGTTGTGGAGACAATGACTGTGGCGGTACATGAGAGAACTGCTTTCCCAGATATTGTCCTCTTAGGCATCGTGCTGACTGAGGGGCTTGATGATTGCAGTGGCAGCTCTTATATATGATGTCGATGGTGATGTGCTCCTCGACCCTGGGCGCCATGATGATGGGCGCCCAAGTGAGGTGCTCCTCTACCCTGGGCGCCATGGTGATGACGCCCGATGAGGTGCTTCTCGCCATGGAGCATGCCTCAGCCAAACTGATGATGTCTATGGTGATGCCGAGGACAACTTTGAGAGTGATTAGAGGGCAGGGGACTCTATTTTTTTTTTTTTTAAACTTGTAGCACTGATAAAAAATGATTTTATTAATCCATTGTTTAGTGCTACACAACATTAACAAAGTTGAAAAAACCAAGCCCCCAAACCCTCACTACTTTGACTCTCTTATGGTATTACTGGTAATTCATTTTCAACAGTTCCGCGTTCCCTGGCAATGTGTTCAACCACTGCATCGCGAGGAGTGAATGCTTGTCTGTCTCTCTGCGGAGCAGGACCGCGTTGGTATCTGACAGGTAGCCTCTCTGTCCTGCTTCGCTTGTTGCTTCTATCCTTCCTTTCCTCTCTGTCTCGCCCCTTCCCGTTGTCGACGGCTCTGGAGGACTCCCCTCGCCTGGCCCTTGTGGTATCTTCAGCATTTATATACTTCTGAACCTTTGTTAGTAGCTCTGGCATGCTTTTTGGCGGGCGTTTCATCACTGAGAAATGGAATCTCGATGAACGGAGACCTCCGAGGAAGGCTGTCATGGACACCTTGTCGTTAGGCTCTTCAATTTGAAGTACCTCCTCGTTAAAACGAGTGAGGTAACTCCTGAGGCTTTCATTTGTATCCTGCTTTATGCTGAGCAGGTGTGTGGCAGGCTTCTGGTGGCGGCGTCCTCCGATGAAATGTGACACAAAGGACTTGCTTAATTCCACAAAGGTGGCGATGGAGGTAGGGGCGAGATTTGCAAACCACTGCCGGGCGGAACCCTTCAGTGTGGTTGGAAATGCCCTACACATAATCTCGTCAGGGATATTATGCAGCTGCATTTTGGTTTTATACGTCTCCAGGTGGTCCAATGGATCCTTTCTTCCATCAAAGGTCTCCATGGACGGCATCTTGAACTTTCTGGGAAGCGGGTAGTTCACCACATCGGGCTTGAACGGTGTGTCCGTTCGCCCGACTAGATGATCCACTGTCTCCGGTGCCTTCGCCTTCATGGCGTTGTAGACTTCTCCCAGCTGGTTCCGCATCTCCTTGATCTTTTCGTCCCAGGGATTGGGAGCTTCCCTGGATAGGTCACGAAAAAACCTCCCTCCTCCATGCTTTGGTTTTCACTCTCCCCTTCTTGGAAATGAGGACCCTCTCCATTAGAAGAAGAGGGAGGAGGTGGAAGTCCTCCACGCTGGGCTCCACCGGGCACTCCATGAGGGGCGCCCTGGGGAATTCCTTGGGGAACTCCCTGGGCGCCCTGGGGAACTCCCTGGGCGCCGCCCAGAGGATGGGCGCCCAGATGGGGAGCTCCCTGGGCACCGCCCATCCCCATATGGGCGCTGAGGCGGGGAGCTCCATGGCGTGGAGCTCTTGGAATTCTTTGGTGCGATGCTCCTTGTGATACTTCTCCAAATTGTGCTCCTCCTTGCCTTGCTAGCACAAGTTGTAAGATTTGCTGGTTTTGGGCTACCAGCTGTTGCATGGTCTCCAACATCTGCTGAGGAGTGGGAGCAGGAGCATTCGAGGTATGGTCATTCGGTGGAGGAACATCCTCTCCCCGCCTGGGGGAGTCTGGGCGCCTGGAAGGGCCTGGACGCCCGGAAGGGCCTAGGCCTGTTGGGCGCCCATCTTGAGTGAGATTATCCTCCGGTCGTCTTGCTGATCTTGTGGTGATCACCATAATTTCTGAAGAAGATGTGTGAAGTGAGAACTTTAGCTTTGATTTTCGTTTCCCACAGACGGCGCCAAACTGATGATGCCAAAATAGGATTTCGGACACCACCGGTCAAGTAATAAATGCTAGGTGAAAATGTAGTAAATAAATGAGAGAGAGAGAGGGAATTTATAGTGGTTCGGTCTGTATGACCTACGTCCACTTTAGAATATGGTGATCTTTGATTGATAAGGTGGATTACAAGCGAGAGAGAGAGAGTAAGATGTTCATTCCCCTTAGTGATAAGATGGCTCCTCTATTTATAGTCCTCCCCTAACAGATGGGGACGACTTCTCTTTGGAGCCTCAGAGCTGTCCTCGAGGGACGGGCCAGATGGAGGCAGGTGAGATATTCTCCGCAGGAATTGGTAGAAGCGGGACTGCTTCCAAAGCGACGTAGATGCCTGCCTTGACTTGGTCACTCCGTGGATCTGGACCTGGGCTTCCCTGGTGGATTTGGATCTGGCTCATCATATTCTAGGCCACTTGGGCCTGACTCATCAGTTATTATATTAAAAGTGTAAGACCTTGACCCCTAATTATGTATTTAACACTAACTAATGTAGAACTTAAAATACTCTAAAACAGAACTTAATACACTCAAACATTAAACCAGAACTACAAGAGTAAATAAAATCAGCCCGGAATTCACAAATTCCTGAAAACTTGTCTTTGACCTGAGGATCCCTGTGTCCCAACTGAAATTCTTCTCTGACTTTAGGATTCTCACGTCCTAGTGGATTTACTTCACCTCAACGTAAATTGAAAGGAAATCATCACCTAGAAACTTCTAGAAATTAAAATACCCTAAAATACAACTTAATAAACTCAAACATTAAACTAGAACCAACAAAGTAAATAAAATCAGCCTGAAATTCACATAGTCCTGAAAAATTGACTCTGATGAGTCTGACCCGAGGATCCTTGTGTCCCAGCTAAGATTTTTCTCTGACTTCAATACCCCCGTGTCCCAGTTGATTCAACTAGATTAAAATAAACTGTTGTGATATAGGGCCTAAGAACACGTAAGAGAGAACAATCACACATCACAGACACATGAGATTTACATGGTTCGGCTTTCGGCCTGCGTCTACGGGAGAAGACGGGGAGAGTTTCCACTATGCAATTAGAAGAAAGTTACATCACAAAGGCTTTTTCCTTTATTTATAATATCAACCCCAAACCCTAGTACACCCATAACAGCCCTACTCCTTTTTCCAATAGAACAAGGGCAGTGCAGGGGCCCGGTTAACCAAGACCATTAACCTATGCACCCAATACCATCGGCTTCTATTGGCAAACATTGGAGCCGATCCTCATAACACTAAACACGTCTCACCATCTCCACCTGCCCCTTAGGGCACTCAGGTACTAATCACACCGATCAAGCCCAAGCAATGCTTGAACTTGACTGCTGGAATAGTCTTGGTCGTCATGTTTGCTGGACTCTTTGCCGTACCAGTCATATTCATTGCAATAGCACCCTCTAAGATGATATCTCAAATGAAGTGTGCCTTGACATCAATGTATTTGGTTTTTTCATGATACTTAGGATTCTTTGTCGGATCGATCATGATTGTCACAAAACACAGTAGTAAGCTTTTGTTGTAATCCCAGATCACCAACCAAGCCTATTAGCCAAATAGCTTCCTTCACTGCCTCTGTAGCTGCCATATATTTAGCTTCAGTGGTGTAAGACCCTGACCCCCAATTTCTCTGTTTAGTATTGTTTTAATCGTGATTTAGCTTTTAAAGCAAGAATAGAGTTGGTTTGACTTTGTCTTTGAGTTTGACTAGATTTTTCATGGCCTTGGAGATTTTGAGGACCGTTGACTTTGGTTTGACCCGGTCCATATGATTTGTATTTTTGTGAGAGATTATTCTTATTTTGGGAAATTGCAAATTTTGCTCCTTTTGACTCATTTTATTAAGTTTAACAACTTTCATGTTTTGACCATTTTGATTTGATGATCAGAAAATACGTTTTTCGAGAAAAAGGGCAAAATTGACCTTTCACACTAAATCTGTACTTGAATTTCGAAAATTTCAGAATCTAGGGAAAATAGACTTTTTGGCAAGTAAATATTTCGTTGATCGACTTTGTCTTCTTCGTCGATCTCATTCGGGTCCCACAAACTTTAGTTTTGGCCTTTGCAATGTTGGGGCCCATGGGGCCCAGCCCACTTAACTCTTTATATAGTCAATGGGGCTCTTTATCTTCCCCATTCTTTAATTTTTCTGTAACAAGAGTGGGCATAGGGTTTTCTCCCAGCACTTTCTATCTCCTCTTGGAAACCCCTCATCTTGAGTGCTAAATGGAGGATTGATCTCCCAATCTTCTCCTCCTCTCTCTTGGCTTTCCGAAGACACCATTTTCGAAAGATTTGAGCTAGGGGAGGCCACTTTTCCAAGCTCAGATTTGAGCTAGGGGAGGCCACTTTTCCAAGCTCTTCTTCCTTGTTTGAGCTTCAAAAAGGTTAGCAATGGATTTCTTTCTTCAAATCTTGGTTTTCCAAACCATTTAGAATGTTTTTGTTATATATGCAAAGGTTTTCCTTGAGATTTGCAATGGATTGGTTTTCTAGGGCTTCTTCTTGAGCTATTTTTGGGAGTTTTGAGAATTTAGAGCTTGAGACCATAGGAAGACCATCCTTGAATGATTTTCACTCCATCTTGGCTTGAGGCAAGTGGATTCTATAATTAATATGATGGTTCTACTTTATAAGATCATTTTATAAGTTCATTTCATGGCATTTCTTTCTATGCTCAAACCTTTTTGTGATCTATGGATTTTCCATGAATTAATGTTTATGTTTGAATCTATTTGTGTTATTGTTTTGCAATGGACTGGAACTTGGTTTTTGAATTTGGTCATCTTGAAATTAGCCTTATTTATGTCAAGTCTTTGGGTTCAAAGAATGGAGGAAATCTTTGATTTAAAAGTGTTTGAATGGCTGTTTAGAATGATTATTGAATGATGATTTGATGAGTTGAGGAGGTCAAGAAAGGGCCCAAATACTCATGGAGTTGTGTTTGGAAGAAGGGGAAAGAAAGGAAATGGATAGGGATTGGACAAAAGAGGGATCCAACCAAATAGGCTGAGATTCGCCGCTATCCGACCGATCAGACTGTGGGCATTTCAGGTCCGATCGATCGGACTGTGAATAACTGAGAGCATTTCAGGTCCGATCGATCGGCCAATGAGTCCGATCGATCGGACTGAAATGAGAAGAGCTGCAAAAAGGGGATTGTTGGACCGTTCTGCAGACTCACTTCAAGCCCATATTCAAGTCCAATTCAACCCAATCCCTTTTCTTCTTATTTGAAGCCATTGGACCTGTAATGATGCATAGAAGCCCATGAAAGATTTGGGTAAATTGTGATACTTGGAAAATTGTGAAATGGAATGAGAACAATGAGAGAATGAATATATGTGGAATTACCCGAGAATCTTTCAAGTCTCAATGCACACTCTATCATTTTAAATGTTGTGGATTTTCATTGGCATCAAACATGTTCTTTTATTAATCAATGTTTAAAAGGTTAAGTGTGTATTGAGATAGCCTCTTGGTAAGTCATTAAGTCATTCTACATTATTTTACTCCATTTCAAGTCAGAAATGTATATGTATTCTTCGGTAAACTAATTTGAATAGCATCGGTGATTTGATATAGAATCATGTGGTTTTCCATGTTCGAAAGGATTGACCGTATGATTCTTAAACAAATTACTTTGATGTGCATTTGAGTGGTTTACCATGGAAATTCATATGTTCTCTTCGAATCGAATTGGAAGAAGATTTGAGTGGTTCGCCACGTTCGGAAATACATCGATAAACCTATTATTTTGAAAATAAAACCTCAAGGCAAGATGGGGCCAGAACTTTATAGTGCAAGCCCGTGAGCCAAAGGGACTATTATTTTGAGGATAAAACCTCGAGGCAAGATGGGTCCAGAGCTTTGTAGTGTGAGCCCATGAGCCAAAGGGATTATTATTTTGATTTGTATTGGTTCAGGTTTTAAAAACTAAAGGCACCACTAGGCTTAGGTCACTTTGTTGGACTGATCACCCGGCTTGTGATCTTTAATTTGTCTGCCAGCTGCAGCTTAGATTCTGTCTGTACCGACCATGGTTACGGTTTTTATCTGCCAATCCTACTTGTATGTGGCTACGGTTCTGATTCTGTTTTCGGTCCCACGTGTAGTGGCTACAGTTCTGTTTGCTCTTGTTACTTCGGTAATAGGAGAAAATAGCTATATGTGTGTTGCCAATGTTTTATCCGTTAGATATTTTGTTTTACCATCCTTGTTTGTTTATGCTCATTATAGTCTTTGAATTTGTTAATGTTTAAGGAATCGATCTTTTATCATATGGTCTATATATTATTCAGGATTTTAAACGTATTTCCAATTATTCACTGATTTACATAGTCTGTTATGTTTTTAAGATATTTATGTTTCAGAGACTGACCATTTATTTGCTTTGATATTTATGTTCAATCTTTCAATCATTTTATCATGATTTATTACTATTACTGTTTAGACTCTTTAAATGGATTTTCAATTATCCCATAAGGTTTTATAAATGCTCATTACCATATTACTTGTTTATTTGCTTGCCAGACCGTCGTGTCTGACCCTATTTGTTTGGTGCCAGATTTTCTCTCCTTCCATTTTTAGGGGTTTGATCGGAGGAGGCGGTGGAACCGCCGGTCTGAAGCGAGAGGCTGCCTTCGATGTCATATAGATGTCAAGCTTGGCACCGGAATTCGTAATATTTTGGGGGTAGTATTTCTATTTAGTTGGATATTTTTGTATGGCTCTATTAGCCTTTTCCCCTGGGTTGTAATTAAGGCACTTGTTAATTGTAACTTGAATATGTGGGAAATGAATAGTCCTGTTACTACTAGCTCAGTATTCTTTGAATTATGATTTGTGCCAGTCTGCTTATGTGATGGCTTTATGATATTGGTCGAGTGCGACACGGAATCCGATGGCCACGGATTTCGGGTCACAACACCATGATTAGCTTCCGCGAAAATATATTCTGATCGTGATGGAATTTTATTATCCTCATTCATGCGGATCTTGGGAAATACAACAAAAATTTTAATTAATCCCAAAATTTCGCATCCCGAGGTCGGATCACTGCAGGGCCCGGTTTCGGGGTGTGACAGATTTTGTATCAGAGCTGGTTAGTTTCTAGGAAATAAAATAATCTAGAGACATTAAGACGTGTGGTGAGGATTCGTTAGATTGTGTCGATCTGTTTTCTCTTGTCTTTGTTTCTTTGAATTTGAGTCTGCTTTTCTTTTAGTTCGGGAGACTTTGCTTGTCTTTTCTTTTAGTTCTTGTTGTTAGGGAATTTGGACAACCAAATTTCTTCTTTCGTGGGGGAGAATTTAAAGTCTCCATACCCACATTTAGTGTCTTTTGCTCGTGTTCGCGTCGGAGATTGAAACCTTGTGGATTTAGTATGTTGTTTTCGGAGAACATTAGCAGACTTTTAGCCTTCAGCATCTCCATTGTGGTTAATGAGAGAAGACATGTGCATTTGCCCGCCAAAGTAGAACTTGAGCAGTATTTGAAGATCCCCTCTCAGCTAATCGAAGATCATCATGCAGCGTACCAAGGTAAGTAAATATGGATTTTGGGTGAACTCAGACCATCTTTCCAAGATGAAGGACTGCAAGAGGCATATTAGCTGTCGATTTTACGAAGGGAGAAGTGATTCTTAGTTAGTAAGGTTGGAAGTTGGTGCCAGAGACTCAGGGATTTCCTGAATTTAACGAGCCTTGTCATAGTTTTGGTTGAGAATTTCTGTAACTTGCAGCTTAGCCAGTGTAGTTGATTCAGCGGTAATACCAAGTGGATGGTTAGTTGTAGTCAAGATAATTTTCGGCAACAGAGGAGACCTTATGGATTTTACGGACTTACAAGGTAATGGATTGGACAACGGGCAGATGGAAGTGGATACCTCAGTTATTATGATGTCCATTTCTTGATGATAATGGTTTTCTTGATATTTCCACCCTTTTGTTATGTTTTTCTTAATGTCTATGATTTATCCTTGCAGTGTTCAAACAATGGATTATGTTTAATCTTCTTAAGATATTGTTTTACAATGATCTTGGAATTTTGCTCTTGTTTTAATTTTCTTAAATGTTGACATCTACATTTCAAAACCTTAATGATTTCGAAATTTTGTATATGTTTGGTTGGTAATGGATGGATGTTTTTAATGATGGATTGTAGAGTCTAGTGAATAAACTGATCTTTAAAAGCATGTAACAAAAATAGTGTTTCTTTTTCAAAGCATAGTGTGAAATTTCTATTTCATTGATTTGTTTCCTTTGGCTATGCAAGATGAATTTCTTAAGGGTTTTTGTGTTTAGATTATATATAGATTCCTACATTTGTTTTAACGTTCAGTTGTGTTTAGATTTCTGCAGGACTTTTATGAACAAATGAGTTCAGATTTCAATGAGGTTTAGTGTTTAATTAACACTCAGATTTCAACAAAATTTAATGTATAGTCATACTATATGAATTTGATTTATTTTTTTTTTTGAAATCCTGATTTGAAAATTGTTGAGTGTTTCAATGATTTGATGGGTCATGAAAATATAAATTTCAAAATGAACGATGTTATTTCACACACTCAAACTTTGATAGACTTTATTTAATTAAGCTTTATTTGATAATTTGGAGGTTCAGTTTCTGCTATGTTTCAAAATGATGAAATCCAGCTAAGTAATTATTTTAGTCATTATATTTAAGATTTTAAGATTTGTTTGCATTGAATGGAATGAGTTGTAATAGCTTATGGTTGGAGTTTGGAGGTGTATGAATTGAAGGGTTGATGGATGTCAGGACGTGTACTGGTTCAGTTGGGGGCAAAGTTGGATTTATGAGAGAGTAAACATCATTCGAGACGTGGCCTTCGGAAGTCGATGAGACAGTTGTTCTTACAGGAAAGGTAGGGTATAAGGCAGAAACAGATGATTGAGTAGACTCCAGATTGTGAAAAATTAAACAACATTCAAGGAAAATGACTCTACCCACACTTTTATAAGGATTTAGTTAATCAGTGAACCTTAGAGGACAAACTAAAAGTGGTGGGATTGCTTCAAGACTTGGATTGAAAGTTTCAGCTTATCAGGGAATAATGCCAGCTTGGCAGGTTTATCTTGTTGATGACACAGTATCAAACAGAAGATCAAGAACAACAAGCAGATAGAATCAGAGTGAGCATGGACTTCTGAGTACAGTGGAGAAAGACTTGAATTTTACGATTTTAAACACACCCATGTTGGGTTTCTAAGATCAGTTATGCTTGTCAGTAGTAGAAGACTTGAAGAGTGAAATCTGAAGAGGCAAGCCATGTGAAGCTTCAACACAGAACAGCTCAGCAGTTTATGGCAGTTTAACGTCTGGTTTATAGTAGTGTGACATCTGGGTTGTAGCAGACCAAGTCAGAGACAGGAGACCTATAGAATTTGGAGTTTGTGATTTCAGAACGAAGAAGGATTGACAATATACTTGGAGGCCAGAAGCAGATGATGCATGCGAGGAACTAACGGGTTGCTAAGTCACTCACTTCGAAGATAACGTGGACATGGGACTCTTGTTGTAAGAGCTTTAATAGAAGTGGCAGCATTGTTTCGAGAATTTGAATGATATTGATTGAAGATGGAAGAGACTGGTACGTAGTAGAACTTCAGTTTCACCAAGTCTTTGAAGACTAGACCGAATGGAAGGGTTGAACCAAAATTCGAGAAAAACATAGTAAGAGCAAACATATGGAATTTCAGAATTTTCCGGAATGGAGATTATTTCAGAGAAAGCATATCTACGACCACATCTTCGTACAAGCATCAGGAGCACTGTGTACAGTTTTGTAGGGCTTAAGGCACGGAATTCCAAGGTGATAGAAAGAGACAGAACTTGCAGTTTCTTAAACCGACAGTGACTGACGAGGTAAGTAAAAGAAATGATCCAGTGCAAGAACGACAGATGACACCAAGGATGAGTAGAGGAATTATTACATACTGGTTTGGTCAGAGGAGTATGTTTTGAGCAGATATGTGGAACAGTGTGAAGCCTTCAACTGAATCAGAATGTTGTTTGCAGGCGCATCTCAACGTCAGGCTTGACCAGAGGGTATCTCAGTTGCTGAGATTCAGCATAGGTTGTCAGTGTTTTCTTTTGTCTTTTGGGTTTTTGATTTTGATTTGGTTTAGACCATTTGGAGGACCAAATGGGTTCTAAGGGGGGGAGGATGTAAGACCCCGACCCCCAATTTCTCTGTTTAGTATTGTTTTAATCGTGATTTAGCTTTTAAAGCAAGAATAGAGTTGGTTTGACTTTGTCTTTAAGTTTGACTAGATTTTTCATAGCCTTGGAGATTTTGAGGACCGTTGACTTTGGTTTGACCCGGTCCATATGATTTGTATTTTTGTGAGAGATTATTCTTATTTTGGGAAATTGCAAATTTTGCTCCTTTTGACTCATTTTATTAAGTTTAACAACTTTCATGTTTTGACCATTTTGATTTGATGATCAGAAAATACGTTTTTCGAGAAAAAGGGCAAAATTGACCTTTCAAACTAAATCTGCACTTGAATTTCGAAAATTTCAGAATCTAGGGAAAATAGACTTTTTGGCAAGTAAATATTTCGTTGATCAACTTTGTCTTCTTCGTCGATCTCATTCGGGACCCACAAACGTTAGTTTTGGCCTTTGTAATGTTGGGGCCCATGGGGCCCAGCCCACTTAACTCTTTATATAGTCAATGGGGCTCTTTATCTTCCCCATTCTTTCATTTTCCTGCAACAAGAGTGGGCATAGGGTTTTCTCCCAGCACTTTCTCTCTCCTCTTGGAAACCCCTCATCTTGAGTGCTAAATGGAGGATTGATCTCCCAATCTTCTCCTCCTCTCTCTTGGCTTTCCAATGACACCATTTTCGAAAGATTTGAGCTAGGGGAGGCCACTTTTCCAAGCTCTTCTTCCTTGTTTGAGCTTCAAAAAGGTTAGCAATGGATTTCTTTCTTCAAATCTTGGTTTTCCAAACCATTTAGAATGTTTTTGTTATATATGCAAAGGTTTTCCTTGAGATTTGCAATGGATTGGTTTTCTAGGGCTTCTTCTTGAGCTATTTTTGGGAGTTTTGAGAATTTAGAGCTTGAGACCATAGGAAGACCATCCTTGAATGATTTTCACTCCATCTTGGCTTGAGGCAAGTGGATTCTATAATTAATATGATGGTTCTACTTTATAAGATCATTTTATAAGTTCATTTCATGTCATTTCTTTCTATGCTCAAACCTCTTTGTGATCTATGGATTTTCCATGAATTAATGTTTATGTTTGAATCTATTTGTGTTATTGTTTTGCAATGGACTGGAACTTGGTTTTTGAATTTGGTCATCTTGAAATTAGCCTTATTTATGTCAAGTCTTTGGGTTCAAAGAATGGAGGAAATCTTTGATTTAAAAGTGTTTGAATGGTTGTTTAGAATGATTATTGAATGATGATTTGATGAGTTGAGGAGGTCAAGAAAGGGCCCAAATACTCATGGAGTTGTGTTTGGAAGAAGGGGAAAGAAAGGAAATGGATTGGGATTGGACAAAAGAGGGATCCAACCAAATAGGCTGAGATTTGCCGCTGTCCGATCGATCAGACTGTGGGCATTTCACGTCCGATCGATCGGACTGTGAATAACTGAGAGCATTTCAGGTCCGATCGATCGGCCAATGAGTCCGATCGATCGGACTGAAATGAGAAGAGCTGCAAAAAGGGGATTGTTGGACCGTTCTGCAGACTCACTTCTTCAGGTCCAATTCAGCCCAATCCCTTTTCTTCTTATTTGAAGCCATTGGACCTGTAATGATGCATAGAAGCCCATGAAAGATTTGGGTAAATTGTGATACTTGGAAAATTGTGAAATGGAATGAGAACAATGAGAGAATGAATATATGTGGAATTACCCGAGAATCTTTCAAGTCTCAATGCACACTCTATCATTTTAAATGTTGTGGATTTTCATTGGCATCAAACATGTTCTTTTATTAATCAATGTTTAAAAGGTTAAGTGTGTATTGAGATAGCCTCTTGGTAAGTCATTAAGTCATTCTACATTATTTTACTCCATTTCAAGTCAGAAATGTATATGTATTCTTCGGTAAACTAATTTGAATAGCATCGGTGATTTGATATAGAATCATGTGGTTTTCCATGTTCGAAAGGATTGACCGTATGATTCTTAAACAAATTACTTTGATGTGTATTTGAGTGGTTTACCATGGAAATTCATTTGTTCTCTTCGAATCGAATTGGAAGAAGATTTGAGTGGTTCGCCACGTTCGGAAATACATCGATAAACCTATTATTTTAAAAATAATACCTCGAGGCAAGATGGGGCCAGAACTTTGTAGTGCGAGCCCGTGAGCCAAAGGGACTATTATTTTGAGGATAAAACCTCAAGGCAAGATGGGGCCAGAGCTTTGTAGTGTGAGCCCATGAGCTAAAGGGGTTATTATTTTGATTTGTATTGGTTCAGGTTTTAAAAACTAAAGGCACCACTAGGCTTAGGTCACCTTGTCGGGCTGATCACCCGGCTTGCCAGCTGCAGCTTGGATTCTGTCTGTACCGACCATGGCAACGGTTTTTATCTGCCGGTCCCACTTGTATGTGGCTATGGTTCTGGTTCTGTTTCCGGTCCCATGGGTAGTGGCTACGGTTCTGTCTGCTCTTGTTACTTCGGTAATAGGCGAAAATAGCTATATGTGGGTTGCCAATGTTTTATCCGTTAGATATTTTTTTTTTACCATCCTTGTTTGTTTATGCTCATTATAGTCTTTGAATTTGTTAATATTTAAGGAATCGATCTTTTATCATATGGTCTATATATTATTCAGGATTTTAAACGTATTTCCAATTATTTGTTGATTTACATAATCTGTTATGTTTTTAAGATATTTATGTTTCAGAGACTGACCATTTATTTGCTTTGATATTTATGTTCAGTCTTTCAATCATTTTATCATGATTTATTACTATTACTGTTTAGACTTTTAAATCGGATTTTCAATTATCCCATAAGGTTTTATAAATGCCCATTACCATATTACTTGTTTATTTGCTTGCCAGACCGTCGTGTCTGACCCTGTTTATTTGGTGCCAGATTTTCTCTCCTTCCATTTTTAGGGGTTTGATCGGAGGAAGCGGTGGAACCACCAGTCTGACGCGAGAGGCTGCCTTCGATGTCATATAGATGTCAAGCTTGGCACCGGAATTCGTAATATTTTGGGGGTAGTATTTCTATTTAGTTGGATATTTTTGTATGGCTCTATTAGCCTTTTTCCCTGGGCTGTAATTATGACACTTGTTAATTATAACTTGAATATGTGGGAAATGAATAGTCCTGTTACTACCAGCTCAGTATTCTTTGAATTATGATTTGTGCCAGTCTGCTTATGTGATGGATTTATGATATTGGTCGAGTGCGACATGGAATCCGATGGCCACGGATTCCGGGTCACAACACCATGATTAGCTTCCGCAAAAATATATTCTGATCGTGATGGAATTTTATTATCCTCATTCACGCGGATCTTGGGAAATACAACAAAAATTTTAATTAATCCCAAAATTTCGCATCCCGAGGTCGAATCACTGCAGGGCCCGGTTTCGGGGTGTGACAAGTGGTAGACAAGATATTTTTAGATTGCAATGCTACCTTCCAACTAATGGCACCGCTAACGAAAGTGAAGACATAACCTGTCAAGGATATTCTTCTGTTTAAATGTCCAGCAAAATCTGAATTAATAATTCAATAACACTTCCAAAAGTGTTGCTGTTTTTGTCATACACGATCCTAACATTAGCAGTACCTCTCAAATAAGTATCCATTTCACTGCCTGCCAATGGGCCTTTCCAGTATTATACATGTATCTATTAACTACACTAACTGTGTGTGAAATATCTGGCCTTGTACAAACCATGGCATACATGATACTCCCAACTGCACTACCATAAGAAACACGAGAGATGTGTTCCACCTCTTCCTCAGTTTGTAGTGACAATGTAGCGGAAAGTTTGAAATGGGCTGCCAGTGGAGTATTCATAGGTTTTGGACTTTGCATACCAAAAGCGTTCCAGAACCTTCTCAAGGTACTGCTTTTGTGGCAAAGACAATTTGCTCTCTTTCTGGTCCCTTCGAGTCTCTATCCCAAGAATTTTCTTTGCAGCACCCAAGTCCTTCATTTTAGATTCACCACTCAACTTAGTCTTCAACCTATTGATCTATCTCAAACATGTCCTTTGCGGCAATGAACATATAACAGCAGATAAACATATGAGCCATTTTAGAGCTTCTTATGATAAACACAATTGTCATATGCACTCCTGCAATATCCATTTCCAACCATAAAGGTGTCGAAACGCTTGTACCACTGTCTAGAAGATTTCTTCAGGCCAAACAATGATCTCTTTAGCAAACATATGTGGTCCTCCTTTCCATGTATTTCAAATCCCTCTAGTTGATGCATATAAATCTGTTCCTCTAGCTCGCCATGTAAAAGCACAGTCTTAACATCAAGCTGCTCCTGCTCTAAATCCAATTGAGCAACCAAGGTTAGTAGCACCCGGATAGAACATTGTTTCACCACAGGAGTGAACACTTCATTAAAGTCAACAACCTCCATCTGAGTATAGCATTTTGCAACCAGTCGTGCTTTGAACCTAACATCTTCCACCCTTGCAGTTCCTTCCTTTTTTCTTGAAAACCCATTTGTAACCGACAGTCTTTTGGCCTTTCAGAGGTTTCACCAGCTCCCAAGTCTGATTCTTGTGAAGAGATTCATTCTTCTCACCCATGGCTACAGTCCATTTCGTTGATTCTTTGCTAATAATGCATCCTGATATGTAACCGACTCTGACTCAATACTTTCAGCTGCATTAAGAGCATAGGCAATAATATCTTCATACCCATATCTTTGAGGTTGCTTAATTTGCCTCTCTCTCTCCCTCTCCCTCTCCCTCTCCCTATTAGCATGTAATCTTCCTGAACCGCATTTTCCTCGTTTGAGCTTTGCTTCTCCTCTACATCATGTTATACTAAGACATCTACTTGCACCTTATCTTACAAGTTTTTTGAAACTTCCTTCTCAAGCTCCACCTATTTACTGACACCATCTTTTTGCTCCACCTCTTATTGACACCATTGTCGTTTCTAACATCAAGTCACTCCTTATTCTGTTTCAACATACAGACTCATCAAAGGTCACATCTCTGCTTATAATGCATTTGGGAGATTTTCCATCTAAGCACCACAAGCTATATCCTTTCTAACCATTTGTATACCTTAGAAATATGCACTTTCTTGTTCTTGGCGGTTCAAATTTACAATCATTTACATGAGCATAGGCGGGACAACCAAATATCTGGAAGTTGGAATAATCAGCAGGAGACCCAGACCATACCTCTTCAGAAGTTGTACACTCTATAGCTATTGATGGAGACTGGTTGATCAAATAACAAGTTGTGTTAACAGCTTCGGCCCAGAACTTTCTAGATATCCCTAGAATAGTTTTCTCACCGGGTCCTCTCTAGAATAGTTCTGTTCATTCGTTCTGCAAACCTATTATGTTGCGGTATATTTCTGACTGTGCGATGTCTCACAATCCCTTCATTCTTACAGAACGTATTAAAAGCACCATTGCAAAATTCGAAGCCATTGTCAGTTCTCAAGCGCTTGATCTGTTTACTCGTCTGCTTCTCCATCATAGCCCTCCATTGCTTGAACTTTATGCTTGTGTTTTAAGATATATACTTAGACCTTCCGAGAATAGTCATCAATAAAGGTCAACATATATAGCCCACCACCAAGAGACAGAACACGAGAGAGACCCCAAAGATTAGAGTGGATGTAATCCAAAGTACCCTTGGTCCGATGAACTGATATCTTGAACTTGACTACATTGTTTTTCGATGACACAATGCTCACAGAAGTCTAGCTTTCATTTTTCTGACCACACAATAAATTTTGTTTAGTCAACTCATCCATTCCCCTTTCATTGATATGCGCAAGTCGCATATGCCATAACTTGGTAGTTTTCAAAACTGAATCTGAGGACGACACAGCTGCAACGCCTGTAACTGTACTACCTTGAAGGAAGTAGAGGCAGTTCAGCTTCTATCTCTTCATCACCGCAAGAGCACCCTTCGGGCTTGTTTGACAACTCTATTATTAGAGTCAAGTAAGGTAAAACCCCATTTATAAAAAAAAAAATCGCATCAGAAGCACTTTAATTCAAATTTCCCACCATATCTTTCAGAAAAAAGTAAAAAAGTAACCTCATTTCTCTACTAAAAGACAAAAAAACTCCACTTTTCAAATAAAAAATAAAAAAAATTCCATCACAAACAACTAAAATAAAATACCATTATAACCCACTTATATTTTATTATTTCTTCAAAATAACCTTTACTCCACTCAACTCCATTAGTAAAGCCCCCAAACAAGCCCGAATTTTGATCCCGATTGTCTTTTTCTTGTTGTTCTAGCCCTATTGCCTAGTGAATCTTTTCTTTAATTAGCATCGGCTTCGGCCGTTGAAGAGAATTTGGGAACGACCATACCATGAGTTCGGTGAGAAGCTAGTGACAACTTGCAAGCAACCTTGCGCTCTGTAAGTTGATTGCGTTAAGGCTTTTATAGTATCTACTTCGAGCTTGAGTGCCCCATTGTCTATGGGGAACGAACGAATGGACTAGAAGGCAGCTACTTAGTTGATTGAGTTATGTTCTCGAATGGGCCATGAGTATTTAATGAGCTAGAGCTACAATAGTTGATGAGCTCCTGAGTTAGAGTCATAGCTTAAATCGTGATTCTCATAACTCCACCTTCAGCTTTGTAAGTACAACCATTAGAGTCAAGCGTATCTAAGGAAATTAGATTTTTCTTCAACTCTGGAACATACCTGACATCTAACAAAGTTCTCACAATATTGTTATACATCTTAAGAACTTTACCACCATCTATGGTATTAATATCTCTTAACGCACATATGATAGGATCAACTCGAATTCGATTTCCGTATCCGCAACTTCATGAAGCCGGGAGACATTCCTTCACGGGGCACCTAAACGAATGGAATGGTTATGAGTTATGACTAACCACACGAGGTGTTACGGAAACAAAAAAAGACTATTTAATGAAAAGCTAGTGTAGGGTAGTTATTTGGAGTCACATTCACAACTATCAGTCTCATTTGGTGAGGACCTAACGTTCAAAACATGAGTCTAAATTAATTAGAGATATAATTGAGCTTTTGATATTTGTAATAGTCATACTCTACAGTCTCTTTAATATATTATAATTATAATAGGTTGATGATGTTAGAAGACGCCGCGAGAATCACAAGATATTGCGTACAGATTAATTGCGGAAATAACGATGATCGAAGATCATACCTGCGAGATCTCTCTGATTTGATCTCGGTAACACAGTAACTCGAAAATCCCAAGATCTTCTACTGTATTCCTCTATGCTCAAATCCTCACCAAGGAGTGGGCCTCTTCTGCGAATTCTCTCCGCCTTCGAAAATGAGATTTCTCTTGTGCGTTTAACCTAGAGAGCAATAGTGCATATATATAGGCTACAATAGGGACCCTAAGAAGTAAATAAGAAAAATGTTTCTAATGGAAATAGGAAACCCCTAATTCGACCGAAATTAGAATCCTAGTTCCATAAATTATAATTCAGTCCACTAGAGAATTTTAATTGCACTCCTATCCTTATTCTCAAATTAATATTTCGAGCTTCTTATTATTAAATGCTTAATAATCTCCCCACGTTAAGACTTCAAATATCCATCGATTAAATAATTACTGACATCTACATTTAATCGATATCTTTATAATTCCTTGAGACCTTACGCTTAACTTATTTGATATGTCGGACACAAAGTCCACCAGCAGGGTTTGACATTATCAAAACTTATAAGCTTCATCAAGGGCATATCATCAATCCCTTATCACGGGACGTGGATTCCGTCAATAAACTAATACGCACTATACACGTAGTGTACTCATCCAATTTACTGAGATTATTGACCCATAAAAGATCTTACTCCTTTGTAAATCAAAATGTGAAACACTAAATGTATGTGTCTATTATTATATCGGGATTAAGAGCACAAACACTCAAAATAATCATTTGGATATTAATTATCTTATATAGTCAGTATAAAGACAATAAACCCAAAAAGCGGTCATGTTCAATACACACAAAGTATAATAGCATAATGAGTTGAAACTGTTCCGTTTCCCGTAGCCAAGACAAGCCTGTTGAAATATCATACTACAATCGTACCGGTGGTGTATCCAAATCCACATAGATTGTGAACAACAACTTATATTCTATAAGAACTGACAAATAAGTATTCCGTGTATAACCTGAACTCTATACACCAACTTGTCTACTTTATAGAATAAAAGACACATATATGCATAATACTAAAGAATGCAATCATTTGCCAATACAAATTCTCATTAAGATGAAAGACCAAAATATACTAATAAACAAGTCAAATACAAATACATAAAAATATGCTTTTAGTATAAATCTCCAACAGATGGCAGGATCCACTGAGAATCAAAATTGAAATGTAGCAGTTAAAATTGAATAAAAACCTTCTACTATAATGTATAATGATTTTTTGTAATATTTGGCATAATTAGGTTATAATTATATCAGTGTTTAGGTTTGTTTTACGATTTTCTATCTTATATAGTATATAGTTGTGTCTAATGGGCTTGAGAATTCTAATTTTATTTTGAAAAATGAGAAAAACATGGTTTCCTAAGTTTTGTTCTTCGAAGCACACACGCAGAGTAATGCAGGGTGAAATTTTCTGCTCGAGACTCCCAAAATAGTATTTTTCATAATTTTAAATTGGAGCATGCATTGACAATTGGCTCACAATATTTTGATTTTCTTATCCAATACAGCTGTCCTTAAATGACTTCGAATCAAAATTGCACAAAATGCTAATATGAGTCTTATAAAAAAAAATACCTCGTGATGCAGGTATATTCGCCTTTTTTCTTTAAAGAAGTTTAATAGAGCTTCCTTATTAAGCATTTGGATTGTACAAGTGGATGTTACATGTTCTCATTTACAGGAGAGTGCACACTGGTAGAAACATGAATTTCTTGTTTCAATCTAGTTATTTTAGGACAAAAATAAAGATCTGCAACCGGCTCAAGATTTTAGGGTTCACGGGTGTTGTAAAAAGAATTGTTGAAAATTCAGAACCAGACTACCTGCAAGATTCCAGAAGTTGTACCTTCAAAAAATTGTTCAGTACTACCAGGGTTGGAACCACAAATTTTGAGCTTCAGGTCTTTGGAACTTCTTTTAATAGATATGTTTCTTTAGTAGCTTTCATATGGTGTTGGTTTCATTTTGACTCAAATTGAGTTTTCTAAAATCTCAAAATTGAACACTATTCTGATCGAAGATATTGCCATGATGAATTTCTAGAAAACTACGTTTGAGTTAGAAATAAAAATATAAATAAATACTTTTCAGTGTATTTAGATTTTTCTGGATTTTCTATGATTTACCATATCAGTTATCTTTCAATTGGATTTCGTTTCAACTGAATATGAGTTTTTAAAATTTGGACAGTGGACATGGGTCGAAGTCCAGATTCTGCTGTACAGAATTTCCGGCATGTTTGCCTTAGATTATGTGCATGATTTTGAGTGCTTTAGATTGGTTAAAAATTGTAGAAAAATTACAGGAACTTCATCATAACCCAAGATCATGAAAATTCGGGCATCGGACCTAGGTCATAACCCAAAAGTTTTGGATTGCTTACTTATCTTCCTTTCCTTAATTTTTTTGTTTATTGCTTCTCCCTCAATGCATGAAATACCTTATTTTTTTTATTGCCTCTATATTTTACTAGAGGGCCGGGTTCTTTATAAATATTATGTAACCATCCCAAACTTTTTACTTATCAACATTGCATTGCATTGCCATTAGATAGGTGTTGGAGAAAAATAACAATTAATACATTAGGTGTTGCGTTAAGTTCACAACAGCATTTTATATTTGCAAGACTAGCAATCGATAAAAAAAAAAAAAAGAACAGAGATGAGGAATCACAGCAATAGCAAGATGGTCGCATTTCTCCTCAAATCAGAGAAAAATCATTTATGCCCAAAAAATAAAAAAAGTTAGAAGATAAGAGAGAGAGAGAACTACAAGTGCTACGGAAAACTTTAGAAAGGTCTTCACTTTTCTGTTTGAAAACCTTAGAAAGGCCTTCACTTTTCTGGCTGAAACTTAATGGGTAAATTAGCCAAAAGTCCATGCCCACAGTCTTCTAAGGCATCAAGGACAACAACTTTTTTTCTAATGTCTCTAGTCCAGACTGCTGGAGATACTTTGGTGAAAGGTCCCTAATATGCCACGTCATATATTTTCATGACTAATTTGCCCCTTTCAACCCTCATTCGAACTCCTGCCTTCTTCTTCTCTCTCATTTTTCATTTTCATTCCTTTCCATGGTTGGAGTATCGTTGCAGAGCACTTTTCATCGCCACCATGCCATGACTTCTGATTCTCTCTATTTCATTTCTTCAAAGATGGAATCGGTTTTGAAATCTCTCTCTATCCAAATCTCTCTCTGTACTCAGACAAATTTATCTGAATTTCTGATAAAAATCAGACAAATTTATCTGAGTTTGTGTCCAAATTATGAGGTATTTTTCTATAATATAACAGTGGAATCTTAACTTGGTCTCTTCATGAAAGTTGTAGCCCTAGATGTGTAGATGATTTAGGGTTTTGAATCACCTGATTTGGACTTCGGAAGCTCAAGTTATGGCTCATTGAAATTTACTGGTAAAAATAGGAATTTTGGATCGGTTTTTCCGGCCTTATTTTGAAGCAACGCTTGGAGGCCCAAACGAACTTGAATTTTTGCGAGCCAGACCTTTCTGAAAAGCTTAAGACGTCCTCTAAAAACTTCATGAAGACCACTTTGTCGTTCTGAAACTCTAACGCCATCTAAACCTCAATGGAATGAGAGAAGTTCATTTGACAAATTTATCTGAATTTCTGATAAAACTCAGACAAATTTATCTGAGTTTGTATCCAATTTGTGAGGTATTTTTCTATGACATAACGGTGGAATCTTGACTTAGTCTCTTCATGAAAGTTGTAGCCCTAGATGTGTAGATGATTCTAGGGTTTTGAATCACCCGATTTGGACTTCTGAAACTCAAGTTATGGCTCATTGAAATTTATTGGTAAAAATAGAAAATTTTGAATCAGTTTTTCTGGCCTTATTTTTGAAAGCAATGCTTGGAGGCCCAAACGAACTTGAATTTTTGCGAACCAGACATTTCTGAAAAAGCTTAAGACGTCCTCTAAAAACTTCATGAAGACCACTTTGTCGTTCTGAAAGTCTAACGCCATTCAAACCTCAATGGAATGAGAGAAGTTCATTTGACAAATTTATCTGAGTTTCTGGCAAAACTCAGACAAATTTATCTGAATTTCTGATAATAAACTCAGACAAATTTATCTGAGTTTGTGTCCAACTTGTGAGGTATTTTTCTATGATATAACGGTGGAATCTTGACTTGGTCTCTTCATGAAAGTTGTAGCCCTAGATGTGTAGATGATTCTAGGGTTTTGAATCACCCAATTTGGACTTCGAAAACTCAAGTTGTGGCTCATTGAAGTTTACTGGTAAAAATGGGAATTTTGGATCGGTTTTTCCGGCCTTATTTTGAAGCAACGCTTGGAGGCCCAAACGACTTGAATTTTTGCGAACCAGACCTTTCTGAAAAGCTTAAGACGTCCTCTAAAAACTTCATGAAGACCACTTTGTCGTTCTGAGGCTCTAACGCCATCCAAACCTCAATGGAATGAGAGAAGTTCATTTGAATTATTGCTGAGCTTTGCCAAAACTCAGATAAATTGTCTGATTCTGCTTTTGCTGACGTGTACAAGGGTGTTTTTGTCTTTTTCAATGAGTTACTTTTACAAAAAGACTGTCGTCAGTACGATAAAATGGTGTGGACCGTTTGCAATAAAAATCACAGTTGAGGGACCTCCGCCCAAATGCCCAAACTTAATTCATAGATGGAACCTCTGCTTTTTATCTCATGATTCCTAACAACATATATATATATATATCCAACAAGGATCTCTCTCAAAAGAAAAAAAAAAAAAAGAGAGGAAAGTTTGACTCAATTTAAAAAACCCCAAAATAATTTTTTTTTTCTCACAAATGAAATTTGGGTTATCAGTCTCTTTTCTATCTGAAAACCAAATCTTAGAAAGGAATCTCTTCATATCCCAAGGTTTCAATCATATTAGAAGGAAACCCAACAAGGATATCTCTCTGAAGTCTGAACAAAAAAGAAGAGATACAAATAAAGATGAAGATCGCAGAGATTTGGAGAGAGTGTAGCGAGCGACAAAGGGAGACTGATAGAGAGAGCGAGCGGGAGAGATGTAAAAAGGGGATTTTAGTGCCAACTAAAATTAGATATGGAAAACCACAAATAAGGCTGTGGTTTTTTCAAATAAATATTGTTGGATTGGTGTATGCCCTAAAGCCCACTAGCTGCACTCTCATCTTTTGTTACTGGATATTTACTGGTTATTTAATGGAAAGACTCTTTTATGCTTAAACATGTATATATGTATGGTTGTGTAAGGCCCATTGTTTCTAGTAAATGAATTAGGTGTGTAATGTCTACGCACAGATAGGTCTAATTCATGGACAACTGGAAACATCATATTTGTTCATAACTGAAAGATGGAGCTGGGCACTTCATCTTGGTATAAGTTATAAT